>AFIV01000363.1:0-110767 GCA_000223765.2 Zymoseptoria ardabiliae STIR04_1.1.2
CCCCGCCCACAATGCAGGAAACCAAGGGGAGAACATTGGAAGAAATTCGGCCTCACTCTTCGGCGACGACGCACACGTCGCTGCGCACTGGTATGATTGGAGTGCAGAGGAGGAGAAGGGAGAGAAAAGTGGCGGAGGAGGCCGGTGAGACAAGACGACCACGATCGAGGAGAGGGAATTCGCCGACGGGCGGCGGTGGAGATGGAAGAGGAAGAGGAGGATACCACGGGGAAGGGTGGGGTTGTGGATAAGGAGAGGGAAAGGAAGAGGGGGAGGAGGGTGTGACGCTGTCTGCCGGGGCGAGGGGCGAAGGGCCATGGGCGATAGGATGTAGGAAAAAAAAAAAACGATACACATATGACAAGACACGAGTTTCGAGGCCGAAAAATGGCAAACAAAGCTGGAAGTGGTACGCGGAAAAGTTTACGACCCATCGCCGTCCTTTTTTTTTTTCGAAGAAAGCTCTCCGTGTGGATGGCGGCACGAGCTAGACTCGTCCCGCATTGAAATAGAAAAACTCCTTGAACGCAGAAACCCGACGAATGAGCTGTAGGACTTTTGCCACACAGATCGCGGCTCCTACCCGTCTCGCAATGTCCGTACTCCCGGTTTGCACCTGATGTCATTTCACTTTTTCTTTCCGCTGCCTTGTCCTGAATCGTCCTCTACTACTCTTCCATTTCCCAGACAGACAGACAAAACCACGATCCTCCCTTCCGCCTCACACCTTTTAACACATCCACCCATCCCTCCTCTACAGCTTTTCTCCACCACCCTGAGCCTGAGCCTGAGCCTGAGCCTGCGCCGCCTGCGCCCCAGCGATCCTCTCACTCAACGCAACCAAATCACTCTCGTCATCGTCATCGTCGTCTCCATTCCCCACCGTCCGCATCTGCTGTTCCGCCCAATCAATCGTATCGCTGATTCTCTTCGCCGTCACGGCCAACGGGGGTTCCATCCAATGGGGAACGTTGGCGAAGGTGGTGCGGGTGGGGGCGTCTTGGGAGGTGATTCCGGGGCGGCTGGAAGGGTATTAGTCTCGGGTTTGAGATCAAGTTTTTTTGGTTCTAGGGGCGTACATTTTTGGGAATACAAGGAGGAAAGGAGAGAAAGGAAAGGAGAGGAGATTTGAAGGAAAGAAAGGAAAGGGTAAGGATAAGGATGGTTTCATAAATTCTATGATATGGATATGATATGGTATTGTGAAGGCGACTTTTTTTCTGCTTTCGGGGGATTGGGACGTTACCGCATAATCTCTTCGTAAATCAGTCCTGCGAGGAGAAGAAAGGTGGTCAGTAAGATGCAACGAATTCAAGCAGACGGTACCCAAGTCAGACATACGCTTCAGCTGCTCCTTTGACAGATTGTCCTTGTTCTTGTCAAAGTCGAAGAACTCCTCGGGAATGGGCTCCGCATTCGGCTCATCCTCCGGATCGTGGTACGGCTCGAGGTATGGATGCTTGAGTGCCTCCTCCACCGTGATTCTCTTGGTAGGATTGAACGCGAGGAGCTTCTCCAGCAGATCCAACGCCAGATCGGACGTCTTGGGGAACATGGCTTTCCACGGAATCTTCTTCTTGAAAGGTAGACTTCTAATATACTCTCTCGCGCGTCGAGATTTGATGCCGTAGTAATCCTCCATGGTCGGGGTGCCGAGAACATCCAAGATGAGGGTGAGCTGGTGGTGGTAGTCCTTGCCCGGGAAGAGCGGTTTTCCGCTCAACATCTCGGCGAGGATGCATCCGACTGACCACACGTCGATCGCTTTCGTGTACTCCTTGAACGTGAGCATTATCTCGGGGGCACGGTACCAACGAGTCGCGACGTATTCGGTCATGAAACCTTGGTTGTCCTCGGTGCTGGCCGCGGAGCGGGCCAGGCCAAAGTCGCACACTTTGAGATCGCAGTTAGCGTTGAGCAAGAGGTTGGAGGGTTTGAGATCGCGGTGGAGGACGTTGGCGGAGTGCATGGCTTTCAGCGCGCGGAGGGTCTGGTAGATGAAGTATTGGCAGTGGTCATCCGAGAGTTCCTGGGTGCGGATGACGCGGTGCATGTCCGTCTCCATGAGTTCCTGGATGAGGTAGACTTCGGTGAAGGTCTCGTAGGATTTGGGCTTTTGAATGTCCAGGATGGAGATGATGTTCTCGTGGTTGAAGTAGCGGAGGAGCTTCATCTCGCGGAGCGTGCGGAGCTGTGTGTGGTGTCAGTAGGTGGTGGAGGTCATTCTATGGATGAAGTCTCCCCGGGATCTCAAGAGGTGTACACACCGCAAACATGGAGTGATCAAAGGGCGAAATCTTCTTGATCGCAACCTTTTGTCCCGATGGCTTGTGCAACGCCGAGCAGACCACACCGTATGCGCCCTCTCCGACCACATCTTGAATGTCATACTGCTCCGAGACGTTGAAGGAGATCTTGCGCGAGCCTTGCTGCTGCTGTTGCTGTGCGGTTCTGGACATGATGGCGGTGGGGGTGGTCGAGTGACCGTGGCGAGGAGATCAGGCGTGAGGAATGGCGTGAATCGCAGATCGATGCAGAATAGCAATGTAGGTCGAGGTGGTGAAGTCGTCACAGCTCGTCGATCGGAGAGAGCTGGACAACGACAAGGAGGGCACGCTGGTTTTGCCTGCGCTGGGAGAAAGTCAGCGTTCAGCACACGATTTCCGGATCGGACGGACAAAGAGTGGAATGTGGAAGCAATTCTTCTTTTCGCCCAAAGCGGTCATATTCCCTGATGACACGGTCCGCACGTGGCAGCCTCATCCACCCGGCGCTTTGGATGTCTGTCGTGGACGTACCTCGATGTGTTCCTGCTCTTTGTCGGGCTGCGCGTGGAGGAGATGGGAGGGATGCGTGAAGGAGGAGGAGGAGGAGGAGGAGGTGGAAAAGTGGAGGGCAGTGAAGGCGGGATTGTTTGTCGTCGGCGGGGCGGGGCCTTTTGTACGACCTGGGAGGTCGGCGGTCAGCGGGAGTCTGCCGACGAACAGTGGGGCTTGTGATGAAAGACGGCAGACGGCAGACGGCAGACGGCCGACTTGGGAATGTGAAACTCACGATGAGCAGAGGAATCAGAGATGGAGTCAAGACAGCTGGTCCGGTCCAGAACTTGGATGTACCTTGGGGGGGAGATTTGAAGGCAGGCGCGATGGGAGGAGAGGACACGGTCTCGGTGGGTGAGGGGGAGGGTGTCGGTGGATGAGGCGGATGAGGTGGATGAGGTGGATGAGGCGGATGAGGTCGTCCCAGTCGTGTCTCGTGCGAAGCTAGAACTAGTCGAGAGGAGCTATGCCGTCGCCGAAAGATGATGTCAATCGTCGCGGGAAATGCGGCGATGTAGGTATTTCGTCGGAGAGATTGTGAAGACGAGAGATTGCAGCAGCAGCAGCAGAGGCACGAGAGAAAGTCTCTCCTCCTGCTAGAACTAGAACTACCCAAGTCAGAGGTCATCCATCACATCACCGCCGGAACGGAAGCTAGAACTACTGTAGACCCCTCTTCCTGATCTCAACATACAACGAGATTCCATATCCATCCCCATCCTCTGTGCCTCCTGATTCGCCTTCCACCCGCCGCCGCCTCATCCCTCCCACCATCCCTCCCGTGCCTCTTCTTTCTTCCAACCCCCATTGGTGTGATGATGGCTGTGTCGACTGACGAGAGACGAGAGACGAGACACCTCTTCCTCACATGAACAAGCATGGCGAGGCGCTCGGCTCGTATCGTGCCGCACAGGTGAACCAAACTCTTATTACTACATGTAGTTCTAGAACGAGCCGAGCCGGTGGGAAATTGCAATTGCACCCATCCGAGACAGCCGCCGAAAGCATATGTCGAACGCGGATGAAACACGCGATCGGAGAGGGAACGGTTGGTTGGGGGCTCTTGTTTTCAATAATTGCCCAGTCTCAGCCGCCGAAGGAAGTTGGTCTTGTTGTTGTTGTTGTGTTTCACCTGCTGCCCGTTCGTCGGGACTTGGGGAAACAGGGTCGAGAATCATGAACTGAAATGGCTGGCGTATGTATCGTTGGTGCACTAGTAGTACTCGCGAAATCGACCTACAGCAATACAAATTCAGTCAGGTATATCTTGGGCCTAGGTATGCGAGTACATCCTCACGCATGCACAGCGACGAAAATCGTCATCAACCAGTTCACGAGCTGCAAAGCGGGACACGGCTGACGGAAGACACACGCTTCTGCCCCATAAACACACGGGAGGGAAGGTAGTAGAGTTTGTCACAGAGAAGCATCCGTCCGCACTCCGCAGCCTCTGTTTCGGGGCATCCATCCCAAACCAAGCACCCAATCTAGCTCCCGATCATCCCGAACCACTCAACGTTGAGGAGGCCGGGGGAAAAAAGGAGAAATGAAAGAACATACTTATCTCCTCCATTCTCATCTTCGAATCGCTGCGACATTGCCTGATGGTTCGGCTTGGCCTAGACTACCTTACACCTGGATCGAGGCGGAGTATGTGTGCATGTCCGAGGCGGCGTGGCGTGAGCGGAGAGTCCAAGAGCGGAGCGGAGCGGAGCGGAGCACCTCCATCATGCATGGCATCGAATCGTCTTACAAGTGAGGCCACCAGACGGACGAGCACACCGTCTCCGCTACGAGGAAGACCATGCCCGCTCTGCTTGTCGTCGCTGGAGTATGGACAAGTCGAGAGATCAATGATTATCATTATCATCCCAGGAACAAGCAGCACTCTCTCAGGTCCTCAATCCACGCCGTCCATCTCCGAGCAACCAAACCATCTCACGTCCCACCCTCCCCCAAACCCCAAACATCCACCCTCTCCTCCTCCTTGCCCTCCATCCCACCACTCCCACCACTCCCAACCGGTAAAATCGTCCCCCCCCCCACCCCCCCTCCCCCCCCCCCCCCCCCACCCCCCCCCCCACCAATAAGAACAACCCCCTTCGGCCTGCGATAAGTATACCCCCAAAACGCCCCCAATTTCCTCAACTCCAACACCTTCCTCCCCAACCCCCCATCCCTCAACACCCGATCCCTCGCCCTCTTCTTCTCCTTCCCTCCCTTCCCTCCACCACCACCATTTCCCACCATGTTCATCTCAACCACACACCTCGCCAACACCTTTTCCGCGTCCACTCCCCTCTCCGCCCTCATCTCCGCCACCTCCACCGCCCGCCTGGCCTTCCACCCCTCATACCCCATCCCATAATGCTCCTTGATCCTCCTCAACTCCTCATCCGCCTCTGGAACGGCCTCGATCCCCAGAACGACCTTCTCCCTCACCGCCCTCCATCGCTTCCACTTCTCCACCTTCCTCTTACACCCCAACACCTTCTCCACCTCCTCATCTTCCAACCCCTCCAACTCAAACATCACCCCCTCCTCAACCGCACTCCCTTCACTCTCCCCCGTCTCACTCCCCTCCTCCCCTCCATCCCCCACATCACTGACAATATCCTTCTCCTCCTCAAAATACTTCGTAATACTCTGCCGTTCCCTCACCCTCGGCACAAACGGCGGCGGAAGCAAATGCACCTGACTCCACGGAATCCCCGCGAAAAACGGATGGCTCTTGATCTCCTCCGCGCCATTCGCATAGACATGTCTCGCCAATGGACTCGCCCCACCCCCCATACCATCCCTCCCTCCAATCGCCGCGGCACTCATCCGCCGTCCCAACCGTCCCTCCTGTCGATACTGCCTCGAACTCAGTCTCCCCTCTTTATCGCACAACAACCCCCTCAATAAATCCACCACCACCGCACTCGGCGCTTCCAACTTCCTCCTCCCTTCCTCACTCCCCGGCCGAGACCATCTCTCCACCCCCTCAGGAAACTTCAGCGTCTCCCTCCACCGCACAATACTCTCCTTCGTCCGTTGCCGATTCTCGCAGTAAAACGGCGTGCGACCATAGAGACACTCGTACAGAATGATGCCCACACTCCACCAGTCACACCTCCCATCGTAGGGTTGGCCGAGAATGACTTCCGGCGCCATATATTGGGACGTGCCGACAATGGAGCGGGCGAGTTTGCGACGTTCGGTGCGGTTGCGGTGGGGGAGGAGGCCTTCCCTCACTGCTTCATCGGTGGGGTCGAGTCTGGAGCGGGAAGGTTTCGGGGTGGGACGGCGGGGGTCGGCGGTGGAGGTTTCCAAATCGTCGAGAACATCTTGATCATCCCCCCGAATTTGGATCCCCAGTTTATCCAGCAGCGTCTCGCGTTGGGAGTTGTAGTAAGATTGCGAGTGCGCCCAATGCCCATTGAACGCGAGTCCAAAGTCCGAAATTTTCAAATGTCCCGAAGCGCTGATGAGGAAATTGTCCGGTTTGATGTCTCGATGGATCCACTTCATACGGTGCGCCTCCTCAATACACAGGATCATCTCAGCCACATACTACTTGGCCACGCCTTCTTCCAGCACATCCTCGCGGAGGAGAAGTCCCAAAAAGTCGCCGCCAATCATATACTCCATCACGAGGTAGAGGTTCGTGTTGTCCTGGAAACTGGCGATGAGAGGAACCACCCAGCGAGATCCTTCGGAAGCGACGAGAAAGTCGCGCTCAGCGCGGAGGTGACCTTCCTGACAGGCGCGCAGCATTTCCGACTTGCGGATGACTTTCATGGCGAAGACGTCGGAGAGGGGTTTACCGCTGGGGAGGTTGCGTTTGGCGGTGCCGTCCATGTTGGCGACGTTGGTGACCGAGTCGTCGGGCAGGGTGATGTCGGCATCTTTTGGTTTGGCTTGTCGTTCGGTGACGAGGCGGACTACGCCGAAGCTGCCTTTTCCCAGGACGCGGATGACGTCGAAGCCGGCGATGGAGATGCCTTTTGTCTCACGGCGGGCGAGGGATGTGGATTTGAGGACACGCATTTGACGGAGGTGGTCGCTTTCGGATTTGAGCCAGAGTGCTCTTGCTGCGACACGTTCATCGTGAGGCATGCCAAAGTCACCCATACGTTGTTCGAACTTCTTCCGACGGATGGATCGTGGCGATGATGGTTCCGAGAGCTGACTGTAGCTTGTCTCCAAAGCACACTTTGCTGCGGCGGCGTTCTCGACTGTGGCGATGGTCGGCATGACGCCTTCGACCAGTGTCTCTTGCACGGGGATCAGCAGGAAGCGGCCACTGTCTTCTTCGATGGGTGGGAGAGTATTCTCGTCGCCGGTGCCCGCGCCCCTGCCTAGATGGTGAAGATCTTCAGGAGTCGTTCGATTGCGCATTGCAAACGAGAATGATCCAGGGGAGGTATACGAGGTGGCCGCGGTAGAGGCGGTACTCATCGGCGACCAGTTGGAGTTGAAGTCTCTAGCTGAAGTCGACGCAGAAGATGCCGTCTGGGGAGACGCATTGCTGTTCATTCCCCGACTGCTCGAATTGGTCTCCACATTCGTATCAATATGCGGTACGGTCGGCCTCGCCCTCGAGCTTGAGCGGTGCACAACAGTATCCAGTCCACCAGATGTGACGGCGAATTTCGCAGCCAACGCTTCAATACGCTCGGAAACTCTGTGGTGTGAATGCTTGGTAGCATGCGACTCTTGGGATACATTCGTCGTTGCGGGCTCACTGTCGGCATCAGCACCGTTCTGCCCGTCGACTTGAGCTTCTTCCATTCCTTGAAATCGCACCGAGCGCTTTCTTCGTGGGGGACTTTGACCGGCTTGAAGTATGTCGTACGTGTGTGCTCTCTCACGAACGGATGAGGATGAACGAAAGAGACCTCGTCCACGCTGCACTTTGGGACGCTCGGCGAGGATCGGAGTGGGTGGGATGGCCGTGTGGTGATTCGGAACGGAAGCGCCGTCGACGGATGGACGAGGTTCTAGGAGAGGTCAGTCGTGCTTGGAGATTGTCAAAAGGTCACAACACACCCGGAGAGATCATGATCCGATCCAGATAGCGAGACGCAGTGCGTCTGAGTTTGCTGAGTGTGGCGACTCTTCTGAGTGAGGGAAGGCTGGTCGTCTGGTCCGAGGTCGAGTTCACCGTCGATCTGGTATTGTTGCGGAAGAGGCGTGATAACTTCCGATTGAGTGGTTGCCGGGACTTGGATGTGCCAGTTCCTTTGCGTGATCTCTTGCTGATGAAGGGCACATGCATGCTGCCAGTGTGAAGAATATATGAGGATGGTAGAAAAGGTGCTGCATCGGCGTGGAGTGAGGATTGGAAGACTTGGGTTTGATTGAAGCGCGAAAACTACCTGTGACGAGAGCATGCGGATGTTACTTCCCTTCGCTGAGCAGCGCGCTTCTTACCCAGGTATATGGACTGGTCGCATGGCAACGATTTCTCGACTTGAGGAAGGCTTGCCAATGCATTCAAACCGTACCTACTTCTGACATGAATCGCCTGCCTACCTCGCGTTTGTCAACGGCACCTTTCCAACGAAGTTCATGTCTAGAAACCGGACATGTGGTATGATCTTTCGGGGAGCAGTCTGGCACGACACCACTCGTGTGGGCGGCCATCCAGTTTGATGCGTCTTTCGAATATATGCTCCTGGAGGGTCATGGACGGCAGACGATACTGATTCAGTCTCTCGACCCACTTGGAAGAAGCCGCTCAGAAGGAAGCCACTATCGATATACTGCATGCCTGAGGTGGGATGATGTCTCTCTTTGTACAGCCAGACAAGGTATGCCAATGGAGGCTCCGACATGCATAGACTTGAGTCCATCGTGCAGTGACGAAGCGGTCGCCTTTCTTCGATGGAACGTCATCCGTTGCAATTCGTAGACGGGGCCCTTCTCATCGGCATCCGTGACAAGCAAATTGAAAGGGTCGGCCGCGTGATACGAATGGTGAAGAGATCCTGGACATGTGCAAAGAGGAGGAGAAGCAGTGCCTGCAAATCATTGGCTCATCCCTTCCAGGTCGCACGTGGGCCTGGTCTGGGCTCTCCGCACTCCGCAGCAGTCATCTGTCTCGAACTTTCGCTTCGGGCACACTTCTTCTTTGTTCGACTCCAACACGCCGACTACTCGACTGCCTACATACACAATCAACAACGCCTACGACGCCTCATCCGCAATCCGTATACCCGCTTCGTCATCAGAATCAATTGTTCCGCCAACGTCCACCGTCCCGCCGACTCCGACCTCATCCAGCCAACCACTTCATACCACCCTCGATCGATCAAAGAGCAACCGTGGCAATACAGAGCAATGGCGATGTTGGACAATAATCACATGAGTATGAGTAGTAGTAACTACTCCCGCAAGGTCTCCAGCGAGTCCTCGCGGCGCTCCAACACTCAGGCTTCGGCCTACGCCGTCAATGCCACCTCCATGGCATTGACCGGCTTCCACGCCTCCACTTTCGGGGGACGTGGGGCGGGGTGGTGAGTCTCACATATCACAAATCCCTCATACCCTCATCACACACCCACTGACACATCTTCCAGGTGGGTTTGAGGTCCCTTCGGGCGGCATACCCTCACCACCGTCATCTCCCGGCGCGACACCCTCGCGCCAGCGCCCGAGCCTCTCAGCTCGCAGGCGCAGCGGAGATGCCGCACTTCACATCACGGAAGAGTGTGAGAGACTCTTCTGCGAGACGCTGAAGACTGTATTCTTGGTTGAGAAGGATTCTGGTCTTGAGAACTCGCTGGTGATGGATTTGCGAAACAACAGCGGCCACCACGATGGTCATGGAAGCGATGCTCAGCCGATCCCACAGAGCACCGTTTTGCGACATGGTCAGGTCACGCCTTCGCCGTCTCCGGATGGTCGCGTCTTCCCCAAGTCGGAAGGCGGGATGATCAAGGAGTATGTCGAGGTGTACGACTATGCCGGTGGAGCGAGGTTCCGTGGCTTCGTGGCTGAGAAGGAGGATATGCGAAGCATGTTCATCTTCTTCGACAAGGAGGTGATTGGAATGGACTTGAAGCCTGGGTGAGTTCTGACTTGTGCTGTCTTCTCTGAAATTGGCATCAATACTGACCAACCGCTGCAGTCTCATGTCCCTCCTCGAACTCGCAAGCAGCGAGCACTTCTCCTGCGACCAGCTCGTCATTTGCGTGGACCGCAGCGCCGATGAAGCCGATGTCAAGGAAGTGAATCGGAACCTCGGATGGGTCGGCTTCGAACTCGTCATGCTCGACTCCTGGACCTCTTCGTCATCGCCGGATCAAGGCTGTCTTAGCGAGCAATACCTCTTCCTGGGCATGGATCTATGAGCGACTAGGAGGAGAATCAAGAATTCGATTGTGGGAACGACATG
Source organism: Zymoseptoria ardabiliae STIR04_1.1.2 (assembly GCA_000223765.2). Classification (NCBI taxonomy): domain Eukaryota; kingdom Fungi; phylum Ascomycota; class Dothideomycetes; order Mycosphaerellales; family Mycosphaerellaceae; genus Zymoseptoria; species Zymoseptoria ardabiliae. The sequence continues at coordinate 10,204 of AFIV01000363.1, forward strand.
GAATGGATTGGTCATTTGCTTTTGCCTGCGGTCTACGCTCGTCTCGAATTGTACCTGCGACATGATTTACTTGGTGGCACTTTCGGTAATGGTGGGCTTTTGTACTCGTACAGAAAGGCGTCGGTTGGTATTATTTGAGTCTTCTCTGCCTCCTCAAAAGCGTTCCACAAAACTTAGATTGAACTATCTTACACTTTCACCCAGGTTCCACCCCCGTTCCGAGACAACCCAGCAAAGATCGACGACTTCGATGCCATGACTTGGATTTGGTTCATCGATTTGTCCCCTGGCCTGCGCTTGTACATGTCCTGGGAATCACATGCGGTTTGCCATTACTTTTGTGATGATGGGGCATGCGTCGATTGTCACCGCGGTACTGAAAGGTCTATTCTAACAAAAATGCGCGGGTCATCCATCCAAGTCTTCAAATCCTCCTCAAAAGCGTCATGCAGAACACAAACAGAATTGTCTCATACTTTCCCAGGTTCCACCTTCGCTCGATCGTCCAGCGATCATGGACGGCTTTGCTTCCTCGTGGATCGACGTGTTCATGGATACACGTTGCACCGCTCACACTGGTTTGCATAGTTCCCGACCGCCGCCATGCACAACATGATATCAATCCCTTCCGCCTGAGGCACGCCGACGCAGGCCGAGCAAGCAGCACCGACTCCAAGCGATGCGATGGCGCAGCCTACATCAGCGGTGTCATTCGTCAGCAAAGAGAGACTCTTTCTCTCGGAAAACAGAAAGGTTGCTCGGGCGGACATACTGAACCAGTCGCACTTGTTCAGCTTCAGATTGGTCACGACGCAGTCGGCCCATTTCGTGGCGTCGTTGAGGCGTTTGCGACAGTTGTACGGTCCGTAGGCTGCGCCTTGTGGTGTTTTCACGCCGGTGCTGGCTTGGATGGTGGTGATGGCCGTCAGGAGCGCCAGGAAAGTGGCCCAGACGTGGAGTTGCATCTTGAAAGTACTGATTTCGGGTCCTGGATAGATTGGTCGGGTCGACAGAGGTTGGAAGCTTCCGGCTGACGAGGATGAATCGGAACGAAAAAAAAAAAGAAAACGTTGTGTGTGCTTTCGACTTTTTGAGACCTCGACGAGTGTAGCCTCGTTTTTCGGTCGACTACATTTCGTCATCATATCACGTAGGGATTCCCAGCTGACACAGAAAGGAACCATAGAAGCAATTGCCATGCGAACTGGCAGTGCCATGCGAACGGGCAACGAACGGGCGACGCCCTGCAATTCTACACGAGCTTGAGAGCTTGATCTGGAACATAACCTCACGACATTCCCATGGCAGATCCCTGAGGCCTTCTCCGTCTGAGCGAGCTCGTTGAGACATCTACCATTTCGAGGGTGCCTTCGGAAGATGAATTTGAAGGAAGCTGAATGAGCCCAAGCAGATACTCAGGCAACAGTCAGGCATCACTTCCATTGGCCTGATCCCAACCTCGCAATCCAACTTCGACTTGGTAGATGTTTCCTCCCGATTTCTTCGAAGCTCACCCGCCACTACTCGCCTTGCTACAGCACGAGCACGCTTTGACGAACCCGGCTCCTTTGATGAATTCGAAAGAGCGCTTACAAACGATGAACTCCGCGGAAGCCAGCCCAGCACATCGACCAGGTCTGGCATCTGATCATGCCACGAGGTGAAGTCACTGCCAGCTCCAGCCTACCCTGGGTTTTCAGTATCTGGTCATCTGGTGACACGATTTTCTGGAGTCATTGATCCTGCGTCGGCTGCGGAGACAGCGTGGCCATCATTTGCCGGATACTGCTTCTGCCAATCTCCCTGCTTATGGGCCCATCTCAATCGCGACTCTCTAATGCCTTGATCAGACGAGTCGATTGTTGAAGGATTTCTTGCAGCGGTTCATTGCACTCGTGATCTGACCCCTTTTTTTTTCAGGATGATCACGCATCGGCACCACCTCGCTCACGGTCGTCTCGCCGGCCATGATCAGAACAGTTCCCGCAGGCTTCTTGAAAAGGTTTCTAGGAAGCGCTCTATTGGATTGATTGATCTGACCGCAATCTCAGAGGCCGGTCAGTCTACCATCTGTAGAATCTGCCTCTGCTGGGTGATGAACATCTCTCCTAACGATCGACTTGTTACCGAAGTTGTTCTCCGGAGTTCACGGCATCCGATGATCCAACGCATACTTTGACTGACAATGGGCTAAACTGTATACAGGAAGCAACATCGATACCATCCAGCAAATGCGAGCATGAGATCTTGTCGAAAACTGGCTTTGATGGGCTTGATCTGACTTTGCTGGCGTCGCGGCATTCCTGTGTGCAGTTCTACCTCTTGCAGTAGAGTATGCAGACAGCATACGAAATCTAGAACCGTTCAAGTACTGCCCTAATCGCAAGGAAAGGATACCAATCGATCCCAGAACCCGACCCTGTTCTGCAAATGTGCATGGCTTTCCGATGGACGCCAGCACACGAAATGCCGAAAAAATCTTACTAGCCTCGAGTTGCGGACTCCCTTTCCAATCTCTTGCCGAATGGAAGGGTCGCCTTGCGAGTGCAGCGCCGCGGACTGTAGAGACGGACCTTGCACGAGGCAAGACGACACGCAGCATCGAGGTCTCCCACTCTTCCACAACGAGACGACACGGACAAGCCGGACGCAACGACGACGACGATGGGCAGCAGCAGGGAAAGATTCGACGGTTTTCGGTGGCCGGTATGAGGCCAATGTTACTTTCCGTGTGAACGCATTGCGCTTCGATTTTTTTCCGTTTCTCTCACTCCCGCTCATTTCTCCGTGATCTTGTAACATATAGACGGTCCTACTACCACCTCGTGCCTCCACCGTTCATGCACCACACCACCAGCGCCAGCGCATGCTGCACAGCGCTGCACATCATACCTTAGCCTCGCGGCACAACAGCAGCAGCAACCAGCGCACAACAACAAAATTTCGACCACGCGGCGATCAAGCCACCGGCCGGAGTTTTCTCCTGCAGTAGAATGTGTCCGGGATCGGTGGCTGTAAGCTTTCGCCCGTCGCACCAGGGAAGCGTTGGGACGTCGACTGGGATAGACCTTGTTGGAGGGTGCAGTAGTGACCTCTTTAGTGAGCGATTGGAATTTCTGGAAGGTGTAGGGTTGGTGAGGTGTTGTTCCCGATTCCGGATTGGAGGGGGGCGGGCGTTTTATGCAGAGTGCGCTATTTTCATGTTGATGTGGTGCAGGTGGTGTTGAATGATCGACCGGATGGTGACTTTGAGGACGTAGTATGTCGAGCTGTCGGGAATCCGGTGCAAAGACGCCCGACTGACACGTGAGCCTTGGCCGGATGAAGTTCAGCTGAATGGCGAGCAGGCCGAAGAGGCCGTTGTCAACTTGTTCGGGTCTTGAGCAGACTGTCGATGAGCACAACCAAGGAGTGAGTTGCCATTGACGAGCGAGGGAGTGATAAGTCGATCGGACGGCGGACAATGTCAAACAAACATGGCATAGACGTGAAAGATGTGGAAGCAGCAGTAGGACAAAAAGACATTTCATAATGTATTTTTTTCGTGGATCTCGTTCATGACACAACAACAAGAGAAAAACAAAAAGAGCTGGCTCAAAAATTCACAGACGGAGCGTCCCACAAACCAACGGCGTTTCCGGCACTTGATCCTCCTGGCTTTTCTCTCCTCGCTGCCGCCATTCATATCCTGTCGCCGTGCCGTACCGTTCACCGTTGCAACGGTGGTAATAGTAGTAGCGGTGGTAATAGTAGTAGTCCTTCTTCTCCCCCTTCTTTTGCTTTCTTGCATCATCTTCAAATAAAGTCGTGGTTCGTGAGTCGTAAAGTCGGGGACGAATGCGGATGGAAAAGTACAAGGAGACTTTAAAGAGGTTTTTCTTCTTCTTCAGAAGGGTAGCTTTCGTTTCGAGACAACAAATGGAAAAATTTGGTGACTTTGGCGCAGATTCATTCTTGACATTATAATCGCGCCGCCGTCGGCTTTTGGACAATCCGGAATCATCGCCTCATGCCGCCGGCCTTCAGGGATTGAGGTTGGGCTATGGGACGTGTGGAGACCGAGTCGGTGCGTTGACGCTTGTGATCGCCGTTGGCGCTGGGAGGGCGACCGTATGGATCCTCGGACTCGTCTTCGCGCATGCGCTTGTTGTTGGCAACCGGCGTGCCGTTCATCGCAGCGTATTGCGGTGCCTGGTACGCAGACTGGTAGCCAGTGTCTGCGCCATTGGGAGCACCAGCGCGAGTGTCGTTGCTCATGACATAGTTCAAGTTGCTCTGAGGCAGCTGAGTCGGTCGCTGAGACGTGGTGTTGTAGCCCGCGTACGTGGTGGTAGTGCGCGGCGTGGCACGACCAGAGCCGTTCTGATGCGGCGAGTGCGTCATCTCGGGAGAGATGTGAGAGGGATCTGTGTGAACAGGCCCTGATGCTGGGTTAGGATTGTAATCGTACGTAGGCCGTCTGGCGCCAAAAGACGCACTGGAGTGGGTATATTCACCCTCGTGTTCGCCCTCGACATCGTGCTGACCGCCATAGCCACCGTGTGGCTTGGCTTCGGCATGCTCGTTCTCAGCGCCGGCACGAGCGGGTGGACCCATCTCGGACTTGACACCATCCGGGCTCGTCTGCATTTGACCGTAGCGGTTCATGCTTGGCTGTTGGGCGTATTGCTGGCCGTAAGCGCCGGGAGCTGGAGCGTACATCTGTCGTTGGCTGTCGTATGGCGCCTGGCTAGTCTGGTACTGTATACCTTGCGCGTGGTTGGGTGGTGTGGCAGCTGTTGATGTAAAGTCAGCTTTGTAGATCATTCTGCTACCACCGAATCGCAACTGACCTGATTGAATAGCACCGTTCTGTTCACCGTATCCATACGAGCTTCCTTGGTGGCCCATGTTCATGTTCAAGCTGGACGCGCTGGTCGGCGGAGTTGGAAAGGTGTGAGCTCGGTCCAACCCTGGCCGGCCAGATGCAGGATGCGGCGCAATGGAGTGCGGCGGCTGAGGCATGCTTCCTCCGCTGGGAGTGCTCATGGAGTGATGGTGAGTCAGTGTTGGCGGCTGAGAGCCTTGTGGAGTTCGCATGTAATCCTGTTGATCAGAGCGACGGGCTGCTGATGCCATGGCAGCGCCGCCAACACGCTGGCTAGCCGCATTGGAGGGGTGGTATAGCAATGCTCCAATGTTGTGAACGAAGAGAGGATAGAGGAGTTCGGTGATCTTCTCCTTGTTCGCAAAGTCCAGTGCGCGGTCAAAAGGTATCCTGCTAAAGGTCAGCTCCATGTCAATTCCATTCACATCAAAACACAATTCTCACCAGACACCTTTGAGGTGCATTGGACCAATCTTGACCACATGGCGAGTCTTCTCGCTCTTCAAGATGCCATCGCGCCGTCCGCGCGTCATTCCGGCAACGTTCAACAGTTTCGTGCCATTGATCATGTGGTTATCTTCGCGCCGCGCAACGCACACGCCGTTCGCTTCGACCTGGAAGCACAAGCTACCCTCATCTTCCCACAAGGTCGCAGTGACCCTAGGCTTCATACCATGCGGCGCGACTTGTCCGGTCTGGTCGAAGGAGTTCGGATATTGCTGGTTGGCACCGGCAGGAGGTTGTGGTTGTGCAGACATGGTAGGCAAAGGCAATGATTGAGGTACCATCTGCTGGCCCATGGATGATGTGACTGGGTGACCTGCCGACATGGGCGGCATCGTGCCGTAAGAGTACTGCGGGTAGGACTGAGGCGGGTAGCTGTGCGACCCCGGTTGCATTGGTTGTGGGTGGCCGTAGTTTGGGTACTGAGGCATTCCCGGTGGTGGCGCGGATGCTGGAGCGTGTCCGTCCATATAAGACTGTTGTTGGTTCATGCTGGAGTAGATTGGATGGCTGTACGAGTGCGAAGAGGATGGAATCTCTCTGGGAGAAGGTGTCTGCAAGTCGTGCTGTCTTCCTTCAATGGATGAAGCGTAAGATGTGTTGGAGTCGTAAGACTGGTTGGCGACGGAACCAGCGCTGAAAGAGCCCGCCCGAGGTGACGAGCCAACAGATGAAGACGACGGGTGGTGCTGTTGATGCTGAGTGTCGTGCGAGTATGGCATGCGCTCTCCGTAGGAGTTCTGCGGCACAAACGGTACTGTGGGCCACGGGCTGTCGTTTCCTCGGGCGTGAAACTGAGACAAGGGCGGGAGAGCCAGCTTAACGGTTGGAGTCGGACAGGAGAAGCTCGACTTCAAAGTCGAGCTCTGTACTTCCGAAAGGTGGTGAAGATGGATGTGTTCGACGCGGCGATGCGGCAACGTGGTGAAGTGGGCGTTTGTATGGGCGAAACAGGCCGGGGCAATAGCTTCTCGATCAAGCAGACAGTCGTCGTGAAGTCGTATCGTAATCTTCTGGTCGGATCGTGAAAGTCGTGATACCTGGGACTAAGCCGAGGACAATCGTGGGTATGGGTAAACCGGGAGGAGGATGCTCGCTGCTAACAATGACGCTCAAGTCGGAGGCAATAAGCACCGCGGTGACGGACGCAAACCAACAGGATCGTGAATGCAAGGAGTCGTAAGGGGTCGTTAAAGTCGTAACAGGTCGTGGTCGGTCGTCGTGAGGATCAATGGGACTCACGCAGCTGTCATGGCAGATGGTATGGTCAGCTTCAAGTTGCAATCAATCAGTGTCGCGGTGAGGTCGACGGCGCCGACCAGCATTCGCAGCGGGACGGTCTGCACGACGGGCGACTAGACACGCACCCAGTGGTCTAGAGAAATGCAATGCATGAGCGAGCAGCGGTTCGCAACATGCGGTGGGGGAGCTGGAGGTAGAGAAGAGCACAGTGCAGTGTGGAGAGGCTGGGTAGTGCTGGGTGCTGGGGGCGCTAGCCGGCGCCGGCTAAGCTACGCAGAGCAAAAGCATGCAAGAAACGCACGGGCGGCGGGAAGTGGGAAGGGACAAGCCTGCCAGCCCGGCCAGCCAGCCAGCGAGCGGATCGATGGCGCTAGCCTGCTTGCAACGGCCAAGGGCGAGGCGAGTCGGCGGATAACCACTGGGTGTGGGTGGAGCCCAAACCAAAGATGATGGGATGAGAAATAAACAAAGGGTCGACAACGTACCTGTTGGGGAGACTGATCTGGACCGGTGTTGGCGCCGTCAATGGTTGCGACTGGCGTGGAGGGAGAGGAGAGCCCGCGGTGTGGTGTAGGGTGAAAGTCGGTGGTGCCGTTGGTGGTGGTCGGCAATGCTGGACGTGTGGACGTTGAGCCGAGCGGCTGCTGGGTAGCTCAGTAGCTGTCGAAATGCGTGAATGTCTCGCGGTGGAGATGCCGGACGGCGGTGGCCCGTTTGTTGCAGCGGCAGCAAGGTACAGTGCGCAATGTTCGCAATCGCGCAGAGAACCAGGCACTCTGGTTGCTGCACAGAAGCAAAGCGAAGCTCGACCCGGATTGGACGAATGGTGGGGAGTGGTATGATTATTGGCGTTGGGTGCTCGTGGCCGACCGGATCTGGCGTGCTGCTGCTGTTGATTGATGCGTGAAGCGGGCCGGAGCGTTGACGTGGGCAAGGAAGGGCGACTGCGACACCTCGTGCGTGTGAGTGCAGTGTGTGCGTGCGTTGCGGGCGGGCGTGCGTGGAGCGAGCGAGCGAGCGGTTCTGCAAAAAGCAAAGCTGCGGGCGGGAGGGCGGGCGCAATGCAATCGTGTCTGGTAAAGCGCGGACGCACGTAGGCAGACTGCAGTTGCTCAAAGGACACGCGAAAGCAGCGAGAGAGCGGCCTTTTCGGTCGGACTGAGACACGAGGGACAGCCACGACCACGACGAGAGAGAGAATCGTCCCGGCAGGAGTTGACCACGGAACGGACAGGGCAAAGGCAGGGCAAGGCGGGCGGGCAGAGGCAAGCAGGGAGTGGATGGGTTGCAAGGATCGCACGGGTGCAGAGTGTGAGCAGTGAGCAGCAGATGGTGGAGCCGCGGGCGAGGTGGCTGGCTGGGAATGCAGCTGATGCGATCGGCAGATACACCTGCGGCGGGTGATGGAGGGACGATGAGCCTATGTATATCGCCTGCAGGAAGATGCCATGTAGCGCTGTAGCCTGTGAGCTAAGTAGGGATGTATAGATCGTAGGTACAGATTAACAACAACAACAACAACAACCTAACCTATGCCTACGCCTAGGGTAGGTACAAATCGATAGAGCATCCATCTGTCAAGAAAATGGTCGTGCTTTTCCGCCCGTCTCTGCTCCGCACTCGACGATCGCGAGTCCGTCCTTTCGGCATCGATTCATTCGACGGCACCGTGACCGCCACTCCGAGCCACGAGTCTTGAACGACGCGACGGGCGAAGAATTATTGGACGGGCGAGCAACGTTGAGCACCACAGCCGCCAACATTTGATCATTATCGCCAGCAGGGGCCGAAAACAGCTAGCACTCCCTGTCCCAGCAGTGATGAGCATGGTAATGATGAGCATCCTTCCCTTGGCTCCAACAAGTCTCTCACATGAGGTGGACATCGGTCGGATCCTCGCTTCCAGGCCAAATATGTTGCACCAAGTTCTCCCTGTGTGATCGGCAGGAGAAGAATATCATTATTCTTCTCCTGTCAACACGTGCTACGAAGCTTGCACTCTGCAAAGCGGTCAGGCAAGGCTCGACGGAGTCAGCGGCCATCGGAAGAGAACCAAGAATCAATGATACTCCACTCGGCGATGCTTTTCCTAGCACCTGCCTCTTTCGAGAACTTCCATCGCAGGGATACGCCCGGCTCGTGTCCTTCTTTTCACATGCTTTCTTGTGCAGACCGTCTCGCTTCTACTCGCATCCTCACTATGGATGGTCCTTTCAAAGATGTCTGATATACGTGTCTCTTCCATCACGATGGCTCCCATGTTCTTCTCGCTTCGAGGTTACAGACCGGAACATTTCCATGCAAGTATCCGGCGCCAGCGAAAGAAACGGACAACGTTGAAACGCTGGGGCGGTTTCCGCACAGACCAGTGCCCAGGGAGGCTCGCGCCAGTCTGTGCACACCTTCATTCACTCTCATCGACACTATTCTGAATTCGTCTCTGGTCTATGGCGATATCACATCGGCTACTACTCCGACCGGAGGAACGCTTTTCAAGACTCGTCTTCGGAGCTTTGGGAGTTGGGACCCAACGCTGGCACATTCCAATTATTAGCAGCAGCGATAGCAAAGTCCTGTTTCCTCAAAGGCGTTTCTCCGCGCCTCGTGCACTCCATCGTTGGCTGACGACAGGAGTGCCATTGGTTCTCCAACCCTGTGTCTGTCGGACCGCATCGCAGGGTGGGGTGCGCAAGCTAGGTAGCAAAGGTGGCGCTATCTGCCCGTCATCCTTCCATCTACGTGTATTCTTCCGATCAATGCTCGCGAAGGATCCCGTTGCTCTCCTCCTGTCACACCCCGAACGGGCAGCTGATGGGTCAACTTGAGCCATGGGCGAATCGATGGTCCGATGCGCAGCCTGCTGCTTTTCTAGCCCCATGATCAGAGGACAGGGGAGCTCGATCACGGATTGCCACGGGAAGCGTCAAGCATCATCGCCATGTGAAAGCTCGCCATCATATCCAGGCAAGTAGCTCGCTGATGGAAATCTAGACGTCGGCAAGAACAATAGAGACTCCGATCTTGCATTTGCTATCATGCACAGCGCGCCGCAGCCGCTCCCTTATGCCGACTGCTATGCTGCAGCGGCACGCAGAGCGGATCTTGCTGGGGACGGGCACTAGGGAAAGACGTGCGTTGCATGCATGGCTCTAGCCTCAGGGTAGCCTGCAACGACAACGGCCGCCAGGAGCAACGTGCGAGGATCAGATCCTAGCCCATGGAGAAGTCGACATCGACACGAAAAGCTCATGCCTCACCGCGCTCCCAGGACTCCGATGCGGAAGACAACACCACCAAGCGATATTGCCAGCGCACCGATGATGTGACGAGAACAAGGGCGAGTGGAGAAAGCAATATCGAGTTTGCACGAGTGATTCGACCCGACAGAGGAATCCATATCCACACGGTTCCGGGGCTCTTCAAATGGAAAGGTGACACGTCGACGAGGTGTGCACGGGCTAGACAACCTTGTATGCGCCACATACAAGCATTTCTCCCGCTGTGTGCATGATTCTCCGCTTCCAAGCCTTTCCTATAGCTGTTCGTAGCTGTCCCGAAGCGGCCATGCGTCGAGATTGTGAAACAGCGCGTGAGGGATCCTTTGCTCCTGCAGTCATCACACGCCTAGCAGGCCTGGCCCTGGATGGGTACGTACTCTTTCGTTGAGCTCAGGCGATGGTGAGATGATCGAAAGGTTTGCCTTGTTCTTCTGGCAGGAGCGCCGAAGCTGGCCCTTCGACAAGACAGGTGTTGGACGAGATGAGGAGAAGATGAAAGGTCGACAACCGAGCCAAGGCAAGGCTTTGCTCATCCGTTCCGGTCGTCGATCCAGGCGAGGGCGGGGTTTTCCTTCACCGCCATTCTGCCGACGCCATCAAACGAGCTCCTCCATCCATTTTTATCGATGTTCAGGAATCGCTGGGTCGGCTACGATTGTGTGATGTGATGGCATGGGGAGAAAACTCTCTCAACACTCACACGAGGCCTGCCCGTGCGAGCTTCTGTGTGCCACGAGACGGTCTCGACGCTCTCAACAATCGGCTCGCGGGAGAAGAGAGGGATGAACGACATGGTGTTTTCAGATCGTTGGAACCACGCACATTTTGAAACGCCGTCGCTTCTCGCCTTGCATGCCATTGTTCTCGCTACGGATGTCGTTGCCAGAAAGCGTCTGACCAGAAGTACCGTCACCGAATATTCACGCTGATATTATTGATCTGAGCACGTTCGACTTCCCCAGATCTTCAACACAGCATGCACAAATCCGCAGACGAGCTAGACATGTACAAGAGCATTTCTGGCAAACGCATGTCTTCCATGCTGGTGCTCATCCTCGCCGTTCGACGGCGGACCAGCAGAAACGTGACACTATATCTGCGGCGATTGCGTACGACTTGCATGGCCCCGATATTTCGAGTCTTCTGCTGCGGCTAGTGTGAAGGTCGCCGACCATCCTCACCTCGTTCCTAGGAGGTATCGCGAAGGGATATCTGCAAAGCGTTCCGTGTGGCCGCCGGCCAGCTCTGCCTGCATACTCGCGTACTACTTCATGCAGCACGCCGCAATGGATGCCAGGTACGGTGCAGGGCGGTCGGAAAGCGGTAGGTATATATCGGTTCCTCCCCCTCCGATTCCAATTCTTGATTCTCCACTTGGCTTGAACATCGCAACGTCTGAGGATGGAACAACACGGGATGACACGAGTCGAGGATGAACCCAACCATTAAACACTGGACAGATGAGGTCGAGCATCGATTCCACGTCAAGAGTAAACTCGGATGACGGCCACGCCATCCGATCGTTGCTACGACTCGCTCCCGAGTATCGATCCGTCCTCTCGAGAACAGCAAGGAGTCCAGAAAGCTGGGAATGGTCATCCTGGTCATGATCACGGAAACTTGCAAGATGCGATACGTCTTTGAAGCTGCTACGAGTGTGGCTGGAGCGCTGCTCGGCGCTCAGTGCCCACGAGAATTGTGGGCAGAGACAAGGTCAAGCCTGCTACTGATCGCTCCAAGTCTCCAGTAGGAGGACCTTGTGGCTCGGTCCAGATGCCTTGATCTCTATTCTTCGAAAGACGGCCTACTTCACCGCTCTTCCCAGTCTGGCCTTGTACGCTGGTGAAAAGCCAAGAAGAACTTGAAGATGTAAGTCAGTTCCTTGCCAATACAACCGTTCACCGCCTTTGGCCACCTGTGCTATGCATCTCCCGAATGAACATCTCGTCGACTCGAGCAATCTACGTCCCCACGTCCCCCAAGCGGCTCACTTTGTCATCATTGATCAGCTTCTCAATACAAATCGCATCCCGCCTATTTGACTCACGTATCGATCACTGAAACGCAGACGCAGCCGCTCCAAGGCAAGGGTCGGGTCGAATACTCGTTCGCGGCAGCGAGAGCCGATCGGAGAATTCACGACTCATGTTTCCACGCGTGCGCCGCATAACATCCCGAGTCAGCCCACGGCAAGGCGCGATGATCAGCACCCGCTTTTCGTCAAAGCGAGTCAGACCTGACGATCTGCGGCATTTGCCAGCAATCGGAGAAACAGCCAACTCGAGCGTTGATCAGCGCTGTCGCAAGCGACGTGAACTGTTGGGCAGCATCGCGGAGAGTAGATGCCTCGCGCTCGCGGTTGCGCCTGTCCTGCACATGTATATTCTGTCCGCGCATCGTGAGTCTAGATGTAGTTCCCCCAGATCTGGGTTTCAGATGAATCCTGGTGCGGACATGCAAGTTCGACACGTGCTTGACGCAGGAAGCCCTTCCTTCGCACGCAGATGCAGAACGATGGAGATGAAGCCGAGATGCAGGTGTGCAGTTCACTGCAAGGCTGCAGGGGTAGACAAGAGGCCAATGCGCGTTCTTGTGCTGCATGTAGAGGGAGTGCAGTCTGCGAACATGCACGTCTGGATCTCGACCTCACGTCCCAGAATGTTCTGATTCCTCTTCACACTCTTGAAAACCTACCTCCGTTCACAGGGACATGGTGCTCCTCCATCGATGCGGAGCTTCACTCTCGAAGCCTGCGGCCACGATCGTCTGATCATCGAATCTCGTCTCCTCGAGATAATCCGCGCATCGCTCCACCAAGTCCTTCCCTCTACACTCGGCGGTGCCTGCCAACGCACCGGACAAGCATAGTGTCCCGGCCAGAAGAAAACACGCCACTCGGAGATTTTGCGTTGGGGACTTTGGGCCATCGCAGAGCTACGGAGAATTTTCGCGCTCGCTTGAGGCGATCTCGCACCAGTGCAGGCACCGCGGGGGAGCTTGCAGGACAAAAGACACACCGTCGACGGATACCGGCAGTTCTGCTGCAGTAGAAGCCTTAGCACGTCCGTCCGGGCTCGAGCTGCGAACTGCTCGTTCCTGAATCCTCGGACACTATCGTAGGCTTAGCTGCGGTGAGGCCCAACGATGAAGAGGGCTGGGCTGGCGAGAAACGGTTGCAAGAAGTACCGCACGCCTCCTGACCTCACCGCTTGAGAATGGAGATTCTCTCACGCGAATGCACGGCTACAGCTTCGACAGTGGTCCAGCCGACGTGACAATCGCGTGGCTGGCGCGAGGTCAGAAAGCAAGATCCGAGTTCCATGGTCGCCTTCTCTGAGTGTACCGTGCCCGAACAGTGGCGAGTGTTCTCTCGAGAGAATATTCAACTTCAGTCGATGATGAATGTCCAGCGCCCCAAGCCGATGCTCGTTGACCCTCGGACATCTGGCAAGGCCTTTCGTACGAGTCTTGAAAGACGCCGTCATGCCGAGCTCATCTCACGTTCGATGCGTCAGGTTCATTACAGGTACAGTGCTCTCGTTACTCATTGTGCGGCAAGTCCTCCGATGCAGAGGGTCGAACCGCACAGAACGGAGATAGTAGATTGATGCTTGAGCGTAAAGTTCTCGCCTCACTGGGCAATACCGTGCATCGTCGTTCAAGCTGCCGTTACTGAACATCAAAGTACTCGTCTCCACTCTGCTTGCCCAAAGATACGAAAGCCATATGCTGGGTATGTGAGCGATAACAAAGGAAAAGTCCCCCAAGCCGTCTCACTCTCGAAGAATCGAAGGCAATGCCCTCCGGCTCCTGTGATCTGCTCCTCTTTCCTCATGGCGGGATTCAATAATACGGCCGACCCTCCTCCCACTTCTTCGTCTTGAGATCACTCCTCAAGGCGCTCTCCTCACCCTCCAAAACGCTCGAGTCGAGTGCATTCGCAGCAAAGCTCACCCGCGACTGCCTTCCACTCTTCCGCCGTCCTTCCCACTCACCCTGCGCAGGACTCTCAAGCAAGCCGACCGCACCGATCCACTCCCACACTCGTCCCACATCACCTGTCCTGCCCTCGCGCACCATTGGCCTCACGTTGGAGTTGCCCTCGACTTTCTTCTGCACCTTCTCCCACAACTTCTTCCGCCTGGTCCCGCTGAACTCGTCCCTCAGGACATCATCTCTCAACTGGGCCATCGGGATGTAGTTGTCTCGGTAGATGTCCGGATCTTGCGCGTTCAGACTCGCTTGAAGGCTCAGCTTCTCCAACGCCAGACTAGCCAGTTGCTTCGCTTTGCGCTCCGTCTCTTGACCCGAGGTGATCTGATAGCGGCCATAGGCTCCGGACGAGAGTACCAGGAGGACTCCTACAAGTTGCCAAAAATACTGTCTAACAGACTGTCGGAGGGATCGTCGGAGGGCGCAGGAGAGTGGGACGGCGGCGAGGCTGGATGATCGTAGAAGCGCGTGGCCGGATCTGGGGTCGCGGCGAATCTGTCAGTAAGGAAAAGAGGAAAGTGTAAGCCGATTGAAAAAGCAATATAATGTCGTAGAGTGACGCAGATGGATGTGTGTCGACTTACCCATCGGAACCACTGATAATCTCGTCGGAGCGCGCCATGTCGCCCACGGCGCTGGCCCAGAGGTCTTCAAACTCCTCATTGCTCATGCCTTTGCGGCGTTTGGTGCTGATAGCTTCCTTCAGAGCTTGTTCTTGGAGTTCGGGAGCGCTGGCTTCGCCGCATTCATATTTGGCGTTTTGCACGCGAAGAGCTTCCACAGCACGATCCTTCACCGCAGCGACTTTGCGAGCTCTTGTGCTGTCTGGCTCGCAGGAGGGTACGATCGGAACAAGGCCTCCCAATGCCAGTGGGCTATGTGTCAGGACAAATCCATTTTCGCATTCTGTCTCCAGGTTCTCGTGACAGAAGGCGTGAGGTGGACACGGCTCACACTGCGGACGGAATGCCTCTGCCCATTCTGGAACCTGCACGCCTGCGAGATCGGTGGACGGGCGTCCCACACCGCAGTATCCCACTGCCAGCTTCTCTTGCCGCCAAAGACCACCTGTCGTGGCGCCAAAGACCAACAGGATCATCGACAATGCCTGCTTGACACCGGTGCTGGGTTTTGGTCTGGGTCGCCGCGCCGGCACGAGTTCACCTGCTTGCTGTGCATGAACCAATTCTTGCTGTTCCTCTGGTGTGAACTCCTCTGTCGTGTCATTCTCTTGCTGCTTAGGGATCGGCACCTGAAAGGTCTTGCGGGATGGAACGACTGCTCCATCTGTCTGCGGCCTGTACTGCCTCACATCATCTGTTCGTCGTCTGAGTTCGCGCGCGCGTCTCTCGATGTCTCGTGCGGTGGTGCTCATAGTGGTACGTCGACGTTCAGATTCCGGGTATTGTGGTGCTGGTGGGGAGCCTCCAGACTTCTGGAAGACGTTTTGATCAGAGAAAGGTGAGTCTTCTGCTGGCCTAGCTCTTGCGGGTGTTGCCTCTGCACGCGCGCGTCTCGATGTTGAACGTTTGCGTGCAGGCTGTTCGTCCTCTTCCTTTAAAGACTCCGTCGATCTGGCGTGCTTGCTGGATACTGTGCGTGGCACCGACTGAGGCGGCGCTGTGCTGTGACGAATGTTGCGAGGAGTGGCTTCGAATTCTTGCGGCTCTTCGGTTCGAGACCTGGTTGTTCGGCGGGAGCTGCGGCCGGTCGCTGGTGTTGGTGGAATGTCATCGTCGAATTCATCGCGCGCGCCGGTTCCCCTCCGCCCTGTCGTGATGTCCTCGATGCCTCTGCTTGTGCGCTTCACTCTTGCGTTTGCTGCCCGGATCTTGCGCACTTGTGGTAGGACGCTCGAGTTGAACAACTCCACAAGCTGCTGCTTCTTTGCGGAGGATGGATAGCTGATGTTGTGCGCCACGAGGATGGACCGTAGACGTGGGATCGTCACTGACGAAGGGTCAAAGTCCGGGTCGAGATACTCTTGGTCGTCCATGATGACGGTGGAGAGTTGGGAGCAGTGGCCAGCAGTTCGCGGTGATGGTCGGCGACCGGTATGGCAGCAGTTTTGTGATGTAACAGCAGAGTCAGGACTGTGCGCAACGGACGTGCAGGCGACAACAAAGACGATGTTGTCTCTTTGAGATGTTTTTGGCGGAGGAGAGGAAAGAAAGGTTCCGTTGCCAGGCAGCAAGCGCGGCCCACTTTGCGGCCCATGCTTCTTCCCCCACGTCTCCAAACCTGGATGGAATCACACGTGAGACCATGCCGCCGTTCACTTCCAGTGTTTCTCGTGAACGCGATACAAGCACTTCACAAACATTACCCGATCGAGACGTTATTCTAAGCCTTTCCTCCAACTCCATCAACAGCGACTCCATTGAAAGTGATATGACTGGGGCAAGCGGCAGATTACCGGCCGTTCAGGGAGAGACTTTACGCTTGAAGCGATCTATCCTTATTCCTCATGGGACACTTGTCCGCTTGTCCTCTGATATTTTCACAGCACCATTGGCATTGCCCTTAAACCCCTCCGCCCACTCTGGCCGCCCGTCTTCATCTAGCACAGCCCACAAGAACAATCCGCAGCTCTTTCCTCCAGGTGCTCGATCAGATATACACTGCCACATGTATCTGCCTCGCGTTTCCCTGCTCTTCATCACACATCGCAGTACGCAAGCCACCCCACAACGACACTTCGGGGTGTGTTGAGGGTTCATATAGTCGGGAAAGTGCCGATAGGTAATGTTGAATCTTTTCGATCCAGCAACAGGATGCTGGGTTATCGTCGCCGTCGGAGCTATGCAATGCTTCCATTCCTCTTGCATAGATGCGTGCATGACCAGGAGTGAGTTATGAGGCAAATGAATGGCGATTTGGCCTTGCTCGTCAGCTCTGGTTGTGGAAGCATCGTCTTGTGCTACGATCCGCCGGACACGAAACTCCCGCGTGACGCCCATAGAGAGGCTGCCAATGATTGGCATAGTCCCCAGCTGCGTCAAAGTGTCGGCGTGGAAGCCCATACCTTCTTTGGCACCATCGTAGCAATTCACGATACTGGCGTTCGGCGACCAAGCATCTGGAGACTGGAACTTGAGTCTTGCACCACCCGGCTGATAGTCTCTGGTTCGCCTAGCGACTTCAGCGTTGACAGCATCTTTCACCAGGTGGGAGACCTTGGTCATCTCTTGGGGCGACTTCCGGACATTGAGAGGGTTCGCGGTTCCGTCATATTGAATTGCGGACTGTTGCGACTCGAAAGAGGAATCGTCATCGAGATAGAGTCTCCATGTATGGTTCGTAGTAACCGTGCGTTCGAACATTTGGAACTCATTGCGGAGGAAAGTGGCGGACTCCGCAAGTAGCTCTTCCAGGAGGGCGCTGGCAAGTGGCTGTGGAAGGAAATTGTGAATCAACGAGCAAGGAGTGTAACGCTCGATATCGGCTGGGGAGTAGAGATGAAGGGTCTTGCCCTTCTGCACAAGTGATTTGGTCGTGGCCGTGCCAGCTGGCTTTGGCCCGCCTGATGACGCTGCGAATGTGTCGATGGATGATTGATAGCCGTTCAGGGCCGAGTGCTGGCGCTTGTTCTTCGATCCCATTGCTGAGCTACTTGACATCGCCTCCGAAACTTTCTCAACATCGCCGTTGTAGGCGAGGAGATAGTCCATCAAGACATCCGGAGCTTTGTCCGGGTGCAAAGAAGAAAGTATGGCAAGCTTGAGCTCAGTACTTTCGCCGTCCTCATCTTCGTGGGTCGCGGTCTCGACATCTTCTGCTTTGATTTGAGGCTGCGATATCTCCTCAGGCTTGATCCCCTTTCGCCCGTGGTCTTCGACATCTGTCGACCAACTTTTCAGCCGTTTGGCCTGTGGCTCGCTGGCTGTTTGAGACATGGTCCTATCGCTATCTGGAGCTTTGAAGACGTGCTTCGTATCATGCTCTTTCTGATGCCGTGAGTCGATGAGCATGCGAGTTTGGCGCTAAATCTAAAGACTTCCCCTTCAGGCAGCTGCGGTGGTTCAGCAGGGGTCGGACTTCACGCCTAAAACTCGGCGAACTTCACGTGGACCGCGGGAAGATCTGCTTTCATCCCCAACCTCGGCTGATGATCAGCCGACCAGTAGCGACCGCGTTGATTATTCGACTCGCGAAACAATATATCTTTAGTCCCTCTTGATCCATTTCCCGCCACACTCGCCGCTGCAACAAGAACTTCAAGCTCGACAGCAGTCCGATAATCCGACTGTCGTTCGAAGCATCCATATTACCCGACCAAGCCGCCATAATGTCGAAGCAATTCACCGCGAAGGAAGTCGGAGAGCACAACACGGTCGAGAAGGGACTCCACATCATCATTGACGGGGAAGTCTACGAGATGGCTGGATTCGTCGATGAGCACCCAGGTGGCGCAAAGATCCTCAAAAGAGTCGGTGGCAAGGATGCCAGCAAGCAGTTCTGGAAGGTGAGTGATGGTGGAGGCGAACATGCTGGATATCGCGAACACATTCCTGACGATTCTGTAGTACCATAACGAGGGCGTGCTCAAGAAGTACTCTCCCAAGCTCAAGATCGGCACATTGAAGGAGGAGGCGAAGCTATAGATATGGACACATTGTTGGAGGAAGAAGAGTCGGGAGCATTGGCACATCTCTCACGCACCGGCTGCGTACGAGTCGACCCACAGCTTCGTCGAAGAATATACCAGAGTTGTGCTTGTATTCAGGAGTTCGAGGATACCATGATCACCACATTCGCCATGTACGAAATTCATTCGCCCTCAAATACTCGGCCGCCGTCGACCTTTGCCACACAATGAAGCTTTTGCCATCAACGACATTGTAGCCTGAGCTTTGTTGAAATCTATCTACCTGGACCTCGCGGAAGATGCCAACGTCAGATCAAGTGTTCGTAGGATATTGCCGGTGGATACCGTGACTGTAGTGATCTGAGCTGTGTATGCAATGCTCAAGAAGAACAGAACTCCGAACGCCACTCCAAGGTCTAAGGTAGTAATGCTCCCAACAAAAGTCCACCAACGCATGACGCCAATCTCAAAGGCCTCGGTACTTCGGACCGCAACGAGCCAGGCAAGAGTCCACCGCCTGCACCAAGTTGGCCGGGAGAGTCGTACGGAAGTGGTCGATGTTCTTGCCGTTCTCGCCAAGCGCAACATTAACGACCTTGTCGTCTAAGAAGAAGAAGTTCTGCGCGACCTGGGAAGTGCCCGGATCGGCGGAGTTGAGAGTCGCAATGAAGGTGGCAGGCTCGCACTGGTCATTAAACTGGAAGTGGATCGAGCCCTGGGGGAAGACGGTGCCTTGGAAGGCGGAGAGCTCGGCAGAAACTTGGGTCGTCAGCTGGCCTGTTTCTTTGCCGGCGAGGAATCCGTTCTCTAGCATGAAACCGGTCTTGACCTGGCCCTGGACGACGGTGAGCCATTCCGTGGCGCGAGGGTGGGTGTGAGGGCTGTTCATGCTGCCTGAGAGGAAATGTCAGTATGTAGTCCTTGAGCTTGCTCCTTGGTTTACTCACATGGTTCGAGGAAAGCCACGGCAGTGGAGATACCTTGTTCAACCAAGATGGGGAAGTTGTTCTCATTTGCGAGCACGAAGCGTCCGCCTTTGCCTAAAGTTGCGGCACGAGCACCGAAGTCAAACACGACGCGGTCGCGGAGCTCGTTGGCAGGAAGAAGCTCTTTGCCATCTCCGTTGACCGTAAGGAGAGTGTTGAAGCGAGCGACATTGGTGACGTCGGCCTGAGCTTCTTTGGCGAGAGCTGCGGCGGCGGCGGCGGCTGCGGCTGCTGCGCCAGAGTTGACGGGCGCCGCAGGGCCAGGTTGAGAGATCGTAGGAAGAATCGTGTTGACAGGACGACTGCTGAAGCTTCCTGGTCCTTGAGGGCGATGGCCTTGCGTGAGCGATGGAGGCGAGCCTTGTGGCAGAGTCGAGTTGCCGGGACCACTGCTGAAAGGCGCTGCCCCTTGTGGTAGAGCAGAGACGCTGGCGATGCTGGCAAGGCCGGCGACGATGAAACGTGCGATAGACATGATGGCTGAATGAATGCAATAATGGGGAAAACTGTATCAAAGGAGATAATGAAAGAAGGGCAAGAAGATGTTGCTTTGGTAGAGAACCTGAGAACGATGTGTTGCTTGAGGATGGAAAGATCAGAGTCGTAGAGGCTCGTTAGTCTTGATATACATGAGGAGATTGCACCAATAACCTCAAAGCTCAGAGAATGCTCGGGTGGTCTGATTCCCGAAACAGCTCGTCGGCATCTTGCACAAGCGGAGGATGCGTGGTCGTAAGCTTGCGCTGTTGTTTGTTGCTTAGAAGGACTCGATGTTGGTGAAGTCTGACAGCGAGACCAGTCTCAACAACACTTAGCTTCGTGCAATTGTGGCGCTGCTTTGATAGGATGAAGGCAAATGAACCACATTTCGCGTTGGGAGTCCGGGAACGAAAGAAGTCTCTAGGGGTCAAAGAGCGGAATATCTGGACGAAATGTTTGTAGCTCGAGGCTGGGCTCAGCTGCAGTAAGCCAGAGGAAGTGAGCGCTTCATAGTCAGCCAACGAAGGTGCAGTCGCTTATAGGTCAGACGATAGCACAGCCTTGTGAGAATTCTTATCATTCGTGCGCTGGCAGACACACTTTGGTGCACACTTTGACTTCGGCAGATATGAATAGCACTGATGGCTTATTCTAGCGCAAGCGTTTCAGTCACGCGGGTTTTGCAAGATGTCCTTCAAGCCAAGATTTGTTAAAGTCGTATTAATCGACACATCGTTCGCTACTGGAAACCTCTCTCGAGTCGTGCCGGTCCTCGTTCATCCACTGCTCACTTGGAGTCGTCGACATCCATAGCTGGGCAATCGTTGGCCTCACGCTCGATAGTCTCGCGGGACTCGTTGTCGACGTCAGCAATAATGGGATCAGTCGCCGAAGTCCTCTTTGCGAAGCCCGAGAATTCGACGGGAGCATCTTGCGGTCCACGCGTCCTTCTTCTCAGCCTTCGCTGACTGCCAACAACATCGTGATCCGCCATAGCTTCAACGTCAGGCACAGTCGCTTCGTTTGCAACACTCTGGCTGTGCGATCGTTTGTAGATCCGAGAGTTGGTTCGCCTATGTCGACGTCGCTGCCTGCGCAATTGCTCGAAATCGGCTTCCGGACTGCTGGAGAGCAACCGAGAAAATTCTTGGCTGAGACCAGTGGTCGTCTCAGGGTCGCTGATATCAGATGTCGTCTCCCAGTCGTTGTCGCTATCGCTGATAGCCTCTTCCAGTCCGTCAGGGTACACGCCACCGATATCATAGCCAGTATCGCCTTCGATGAGCTCCTCCACTGTGATGGCGTCGTTCGAAGACCGTCTAGCAACCTTCTTTGCAGGGCTGACTGTCTCAGTCGGGTGGACAGACGCTGCACGAGAGGATGCCGGTGAGTTGCTGTGTTCCAGTCTGCGCTTCGTATCGCGCACGGGTGTATATGGCGGGGTGTGGGGTACGCGGGGCATGCGTGCCTCCGCTGAAAATCCCGCAGTTGGATGAAGTGTCTCTGTCATCTCTGCAAATTGGTGTGATCTCAACCCGATGAATGCTCCTCCGATAGCTTGGTCGATATGACGCTCAGCGAGAATCCGTCAAAACGGCTCCGGCACCAAGATAAGGACGGTGATGTCTCTTGACAATGTAATTCTGACTTCGAAATGCAAGCTGTAGCATCTTTGTTGGTAACCGGGTAAGGACTAGATGGACGTCCGATGTGTGAGAAGAAGAGAGAGTCTCTGTCTTATCTGCGAGCGTGGAGGAAGGACCACGAGCCATGCGCTGTTATCAGCTGCGACACCAGTGCGGGATAGATGGAAGAAGAGTGGACGACCAGAGCGTCAGGCTGAGTGACAGCGTGCCTTGCTTGGGCAATAAGGTGGTATAAAAGCCTGGAGTAATAAGTGATTGAGCCGGGGAAGCACCCTGCAGTATCATGCGGGCCTCGACCAGCGTTTCAAGACGAAGATGCAGGTGGCAAGGATCACTCGTGACGATTGGCCGACCGAGTTGGTGATGGATCGACGCAGGAGGGAGGACAATTCGTTTGTCTCTTTATATTCGTGGAATACACGCGATAGAGCATGGGTTGGTTGATGAAGAAAAGATACAGGTCCCACGCTTCGCTTGGAACCGAGTTTCTCCGGCGATGCTTGACCCTGCCGACGTCGCTATGCGATGCGCTGTACACTTCGGAGAGAGGTCGATAGGACCAATTCAGCCAATGGCGATGTTGACGGTGCCGGTACCGTCTGCAGTCGAGACGGCTGTCATGTTGCTGTACTACTCCAGGAGGTTGTGTGACTGTGTGAGGAGTGGCAGACGTCGTCGGGTGTACAGTCCGGGCTGATCACAGTTGGAGCCGCGTCTGCTTGCTCTGCTTGCTCTGCTTGCTGGCTCAAGTGGACTGCAATGTGCAATGAGAACCCGCCGAGAACAGCGGCGACAGCAGGAAATGATCTGTCGAGGATACCTGGGCATTCGAGCAAGACAATAGGACCGACTTAGCAAACCATGGGTGATGAATTAGCAGAACAGCCAAAAAGGAAGGGCGGGCAGGTTCGGACAGTGAATGGAACTTAGTAGGGCACGCCAACAACAACGACGGACTGGATAAATCATCTCGCAACATGTGATGAAGAACATGCGCTTTCCTTCTCATGTCGAAGATCACACATGATGTTGTATGTAGGAGAGAAAGGCAAGGTTCTGTTCAACCTCACCATATGAAGAGGGCGCTCGCTGCTCCTGCCTCAGGCATTAAAGAGCCCCTTGCGGAATTCATGTCAATGGATCGCCAGCAACGCCAGCTGGCAAACGTCAGGTATACTTTCACCACCCCTCACATTGCCTCTGAATCCGCATACCAGAGTGCTGCGCGTCCGCTGTCTCTTTTCTCTTCTCCTCGACCTTTACGCGCCGCATTTCTGGGGACCCAGCACCTGCCCGGAGCTGAGGCTCCTATCGAAAGCCCACCATGAATTCCACCTCTTCACCCGCAATGCTCACGAAGTTCGAGTCGAAATCGTCCCGCGCCAAAGGCATCGCCTTCCACCCGAAACGACCATGGATCCTCGTGTCGCTGCACTCTTCGACGATCCAGCTCTGGGACTACCGCATGGGAACCCTCATAGACCGCTTCGAGGAGCACGATGGACCTGTCAGAGGCATTGATTTCCACAAGACGCAACCACTGTTCGTGTCGGGAGGAGATGATTACAAGATCAAGGTCTGGTCGTACCAGACTAGGAGATGTCTGTTCACACTGAATGGTCATTTGGACTATGTCCGGACCGTGTTCTTCCACCATGAGCTGCCATGGATCATTTCCAGTTCTGACGATCAGACCATTCGGATATGGAATTGGCAAAACAGATCGTTGAGTAAGTTCACGATTGTGGTGGGCAGAGAGGCATGTACTAATTGCACAATTCGCAGTCTGCACAATGACCGGCCACAACCACTACACCATGTGCGCCCAGTTTCACCCCAAGGAGGACTTGGTCGTTTCCGCATCTTTGGACCAATCGGTGCGAGTGTGGGACATCTCTGGGCTGCGGAAGAAGCACTCGGCCGCGCCATCATCGATGTCGTTCGAGGATCAGATGGCACGTCAAAATCAGAATCAAGCGGACATGTTTGGGAACACAGATGCGGTGGTGAAGTTCGTGCTAGAAGGTCACGATCGTGGTGTCAACTGGGTCGCGTTCCACCCGACACTGCCGCTCATTGTGTCTGCGGGCGACGACAGGCTGGTGAAGCTTTGGCGAATGAGCGAGACAAAAGCTTGGGAGGTGGACACATGCAGAGGACATTTTCAGAACGCTTCTGCTGCTCTGTTCCACCCTCACCAGGACTTGATCTTGTCGGTTGGGGAGGACAAGACCATTCGCGTATGGGACCTGAACAGGAGGACATCTGTGCAGTCGTTCAAACGAGAGAATGATCGCTTCTGGGTGATTGCTGCACATCCCGAGATCAACCTCTTCGCTGCTGGACACGATAATGGAGTGATGGTCTTCAAGCTGGAGCGCGAGCGTCCTGCCTCTGCCGTCTACCAAAACAACATTTTCTTCATCAACAAGGAGAAGCACGTACGGTCATACGACTTTACGAAGAACATCGAGAGCCCGTCCATGCTGTCGCTCAAGAAGCTCGGCAGCGCGTGGGTTCCACCGCGAACAGTTTCCTACAACCCAGCCGAACGATCTATCCTTGTCACGACCCCTGCCGAGAACGGCACCTATGAGCTGATGAGTCTTCCTCGGGACGCCTCTGGTGCGGTTGAGCCAACCAGCACTCATCGTGGAACCGGTGCAGCCGCTGTTTTCGTTGCTCGCAATCGTTTCGCCGTGTTCAATTCTGCCAACCAGCAAATCGATATCAAGGACCTCCAGAACTCGACGACCAAGACCATCAAGCCTCCCGCAGGCACCACAGACATGGTGTTCGGCGGGACTGGCTGTCTCCTGCTCATCGCACCAACTCACGTTTACCTCTACGACATCCAACAAAAGAAGCAGCTTGCCGAGCTCGCAGTTGCGGGCGTGAAGTACGTCGTGTGGTCTGGTGACGGTCTACACGCTGCCCTGCTCAGCAAGCACAATGTCACAATCGTCAACAAGTCGCTTGAGCAGATTAGCACTCTTCACGAGACCATCCGGATCAAGAGTGCTACTTGGGACGACGCTGGCGTACTCCTTTACTCGACACTCAACCACATCAAGTATGCTCTCATGAACGGAGATAACGGCATTGTTCGCACCCTCGAGCATGTCATCTACCTTATTCG
This sequence comes from Zymoseptoria ardabiliae STIR04_1.1.2, assembly GCA_000223765.2. Classification (NCBI taxonomy): domain Eukaryota; kingdom Fungi; phylum Ascomycota; class Dothideomycetes; order Mycosphaerellales; family Mycosphaerellaceae; genus Zymoseptoria; species Zymoseptoria ardabiliae. Next base: position 34,927 of record AFIV01000363.1, read on the forward strand.
TGTCAAGGGCCGGAGCGTCTACTGTCTGGATCGTGCCGCCAAACCCAAGATCCTGACCATTGATCCGACGGAATACCGTTTCAAGCTTGCACTTGTGAAGCGTCACTACGACGAGATGCTGAACATCATCAAGACTTCCAGTCTTGTCGGGCAGAGCATCATTTCGTACTTGCAAAAGAAGGGATACCCAGAGATTGCTTTGCAATTCGTGCAGGATCCACAAACTCGATTCGAGCTGGCAATCGAGTGCGGCAATCTTGATGTTGCCGTTGAGATGGCAAAGCAACTAGACCGTCCACAACTTTGGCAACGCCTCAGCACCGAGGCACTGGCACATGGTAACCATCAGATCGTCGAGATGACCTACCAGAAGCTGCGCAACTTCGACAAGCTCTCATTTTTGTACCTTGCTACTGGCGACCAAGAGAAGCTGCAGCGCATGGCCAAAATCGCTGAGCACAGAGGCGACATGACCAGCCGCTTCCAGAACTCGATTTATTTATCCGATGTGCAGAACCGGATAGAGATGCTCAAGGAGGTCGACCAGTACCCGCTTGCGTACCTCACGGCGAAGTCACATGGTCTGGAAGAGGAGTGCCAGACGATTCTTGAGATCAGCGGTTTGACTGAGGATCAAGTAACACTTCCGACCGTTGGGCAGCCCGTCGCTCCTCCACGGGCTGTTGCGCCCACATTCCGATCCAACTGGCCGACCAGGGCATCTGGAACGAGCTCTTTTGAGAAAGCACTTATGGCCGAAGGCGACGAAACTGTTGTGCAAGATACGAACGGCTTTGTTGAGGATGACATGCTTGCAAGCGAGGAAGTCGCCGGCAATGGTGATCTCGAGGAGGGCGAGGACGACGACGCGGCCGCTGGCTGGGATATGGGCGACGACGCCATTCCAGAAGTCGAGGAAGACTTTGTCAACGTCGAAAGTGCAGAGGCAGGCGCTGGTAGCACTGAAGCCGATCTTTGGGCACGCAATTCGCCGCTCGCAGCCGACCACGCAGCAGCTGGAAGCTTCGACACGGCGATGAATCTGCTCAACCGACAAGTTGGCGCAGTCAACTTCAAGCCTCTGGAGGATCGCTTCATGGAGATCTACCAGTCGACACGCACATATCTTCCTGCCAATGCCGGCATGCCACCGCTGGTTAACTACGTACGGAGGACATTGAACGAGACCGACTCGCGCAAAGTCCTGCCGCTTATACCCCGAGACCTCGAGTCCATTCAAGCCGCCGAGTTGTCCACCGGCCGCAATGCAATGAAGGCCAACAAGCTCGAAGAGGGCGTGGTGTCCTTCAAGAAGGCACTTCATCTCCTCATGGTCAACGCAGTCTCCACTCCCAGCCAAGCACAAGAAGCACAGCAAGCCGTTCAACAAGCCGCGCAATACGTCCTCGCAATGTCCATCGAACTCGAGCGCCGCAAGATCGTCGGCGGCGCGACAGACCTAAGTTCGTTCTCGGAAGACATTCGAAAGCGCAGTCTGGAACTCTCCGCCTACTTCACTGTGCCCGACATCGAGCCTCAACACCAGACTCTGGCTCTCTTTTCCGCCATGAACTTCGCCAACAAGAACAAGCAGCTTGGCAGCGTGTTGAACTTTGCGAACGCTCTCATCGAGCGTGGTACTAATGCCAAGTTCAAGGAGACGGTAAGCGCCCCCGCCTTGATGTATACTCTGAAGTTCTCTAATGTGTATTCCAGGCTCGCAAGATGAAGGCCGTCGCCGAACGCTCTCCTACCGACGCCATTGAGATTGAATACGACACCTTTGGCGAATTCGATATCTGCGCCGCGTCGTATACTCCTATCTACGCCGGCGAGGCGAGCACCAGCTGTCCCTTTGATGGATCCAAGTACAAGACGAAGTACAAGGGCACCGTCTGCAAGGTCTGCGAGGTCTCGGCGATTGGAGCGCCGAGCAGTGGTCTGCGGTTGACGGTTTGAGTGATTTGATGCGTGGTAGTGAAGTTAGAGCCGACCGCAGATGGGATGGGATCGGAACAAACTAGGCGCGTGGATCTGGTCGGAGTTCTTGGGGGGCTGCGTCAGTCTAGTCTGGTCAAGCATAGCACGACGAGCCACCGGATGGAAAAGTCCTGCTGAGAGACATTGTGAGTACCGAGCATAGAAGATGGTGAGATTGCTGTCTGTTCTTGCAACGAAAAGAAATGAAGTTCTCCATATAACACTTTCTTGTCACGTTCGATTTCGTCATTATCGCAGTATTATTCTGACCGTAGATGCCATCTTAAAAACCCACAAGGTGAAAGCCCATGTCCAGAACAGCTCCCTCCACACCCAGTCCCATCTCCCAAAGATTACCGCATCGCTTGAATAGCATTCTCAATGCTATGCGCCACCATATCGAAATTCTGAACCTCCCGCCCAAAGTGCTGCGGTGTCTTCTCGAATGGTGAAAAGGCCCGATACTGCTGCTCACTCGAACTCGTGCCCGTCTCCGGCCTCGATCCCGCTTCCGTGTCCACAACCTTGCCAGACGGCTGGTAGGCTATCGGACCGGCGATAGAACTCACAGGCGTGCTGGTGCCGGAGTGGGCGCGGTAAGGTTGGTACTGCGGCTGTTCGTTGCGGGAGCTTAGGGTTGGTGTGCTCGTGCTAGAGCGTGGCGGAGAGAAGCTGGACCTGATGGGTGGTGTACTCGTGCGAGATTGCGGCGGAGAGAGACTAGAGCTGACGGGGGGAGTGCTCGTGCTAGAGCGCGGCGGAGGGAAAGTAGAGCTGACGGGTGGAGTGTGCGGCGGAGAGAGGCCGGAGCCGACGGGGGGAGTGCTCGTGCTAGAGTGCGGCAGAGGGGAAGTAGAGCTGACGGGTGGAGTGCTCGTGCGAGAGTGCGGCGGAGAGAGGCCGGAGCCGACGGGGGGAGTGCTCGTGCTAGAGCGCGGCGGAGGGAAAGTAGAGCTGACGGGTGGAGTGTGCGGCGGAGAGAGGCCGGAGCCGACAGGCGGTGTGCTCGTGCTAGAGCGCGGCGGAGGGAAAGTGGAGCTGACGGGCGGTGTGCTCGTGCTAGAGCGCGGTTGGGAGAAGCTCGAGCGCGGTTGGGAGAAACTGGAGCGAGGCTGAGAGAAAGAGGTCGGGCGGGGTGAGAGCATAGCGGAAGTGTTGTAGTTGTGGATGAGTTGACTGGCCGGAGTTGCGGTGATGGGGTTGAGAGCCATCACTTCGACGAACGACTCTGATTTTCCGAGCGTTTTCTGCTCTTTGAGGGGACCTTGCGGCGTGCCTGTTGGGGACTTGGGGCGCTTGATCGGGGATTGGGCGAGCGGACTGCTCTTGCGTGGAGCCGATCGTCGGTTCATGAGGCGTTGCATGGAGGTTCGTCCAGCTTTGGGCTCGGCTGAGCTTTTCGTCTGCAGACTTTGGCCCTGTGATGTGTTGGTCATCTGCGGGCTTTGGCCTTGAGATGTAGTAGTGATGTCGGCAGCTGATGAACGATCCGCCAGCTCCGACTCTGCCGCACGAGCAGGTGGTGAAGATTTCACCTGTGGGCTTTGACCTTGAGATGAGTTGTTGGTCTGCGAGCTTTGCCCGTGAGTAGTAGTGGTGTTGGCAGCTGGTGTAGGACCTGCTAGCTGCGACTCTGACGCACGAGTAGGTGGCCTTGCGGACAACTCTGTGATGGACTCTGACATCTCAGGCATTTCAACTTGCATGAGATGGTCAGGTATATCAACCTGCAGGAGACTGCCACCCGGCGGCTGTGATTGTCAAGGCTGCACTCTGGATGGGAGCTGCGGTGGAGCCTGATCTTTCACAGACGATCCACCATTTTGCAATGTCGCACGACTGCAATGATGAGTGTGAGCTTTGGGAGATCGCTCGCGAGTCGCGACAGTACGCTCTCACCTCTTGCGTCTGAAGAACTTTCGGAGTCCTTTCGGCTCCGCTTCCACGGTTGAAGGTTGAACAGTTGACGCTTGCACAGTCGACGGTTGCTTCTTCTGTTTGTTGTCAGCTCGTCCATCATCAAGGCTTGAGTGCCGACGTACCTCATCAGCCGTCGTGCTGGCTTTCGGTGTTCTCTCCGCGTCGTCGCTTGCACCATTCGCTACTCCAATGGATTTTGCCGTAACTACACTGCTTTCTCTCGCCGTCTCCTCCTCTCTCACGTCTTGCTCCTCCACTTTTCCATCTCCCACTGCTTCCTCCTCCGCCTCATCCTCATTCCCGAGCGCATATCGTTCTTCATCGCCGCAAACAACGACATACCATCCCAACGGCACTTCCGGTGCCAACTTGTCCCGTACAGCGGCCAATGCCTTTGTCTGCTCATCGCTCACTTCCTTCCCTCTCACCTCGTCAACGTCCAAGCCCAGCTTCACCTCTTCCACAATGTCGGCCACGTAGGCGTAAGGTTGACTCAAGGAAGACATATCGTTCGGATCGTACTGTTCAACGAATCGAAGGTTTGGCAGGTGCTTCATAGTGTCCGGAAAAGTCTCGTGGAAGTTCTCCAGCATCGTCTCCGTCGTACCGGGAGCCACAAGCCATTCTGCTGCGGCATCGTCGAGGTTTTGAAGGATGATGTGGATTCGAATCAAAGGTCGTGGCCAGCGGAACCCGTGTAGAAGATAGACAGGCATGGTCACTTCGTATCGTATATGGCGTTTGCTGAAGGTTGTGGATCGTTGTGTCGTTCGTCTCGTCAGGTCTGATCTGGTCGCAAAGGTTGGACACGACCATGGAGGAGGGGGAGCAAAGCTCGTGCGTGTTTCAAGAGAGGCAGACGAAACGACGAGGGAGTATTATTACTCCGATCGACAGAGCCGAGAGGGAAGAATGCAGCGGGCATGCACGCCCGCACGCAAACGTCCGCCCAGAGCAGGCCGTGGCTCGCTTTTTCCTGGCAAGTGAGATGTGTAGAGAAACGGTCGAGGACCTGCAGCCTCCCGGACTTTTGGGGCACCTCACTTTCGGGAAGCTCGCGCGCGCTCCACTCTAGAATCACCCTACCGCAAGCCACGACCAACCATTGAAGACGGCCCCCATTTCTCTTCTGTCCCTCTCCTCGGTTTCCCATCCTCTTTGCGCTCGTCGCAGACCTTGTCGCACCCATTCGATGCGGTGTGGCGGACGCGGAACATGCTGAAGGGACGCACTCAGTGGACGGACATTGCTCGCCGTCTCAGCAATGCCCAAGTCCGGAGCATTCGACGGTCTACGGCATGATACTCGTACATTGCTGTGCTCCCTCTTGTGCTCCCGTGCGACATTCGATGTGACGACGCAGGAGGGGGATTCCGCGAGCTCATTCCGCGAGTCAATGTACACGTCTCTTCGTACGGAATGGCCGTCTTTGCTGCGCAGGATTCGGTTTGTGGTGGAGCCATTGGGTGAAGTGAGAACCGGCTCCGCAGTGGAGGTGGTGGAGCTTTGTGCTTCGCTTCCGCTCATGACTTCTAATCATAGAACTAGCTCAATCGTTGTCGTCGACATCTCTCGCCAAAGTCCGCCCACGACAATCGCTCCTTCACCACGATTCGATGTGACTTGCACAATGCAGTCGTGAAGCTACTACCTCACGAGACATGTTGTCAAAGGTTTGACAGTATTGTATGCATCTCACAGCCCTGCGTGCATGTGCATGCCTGCGCCGTTGCGCTGAGACCTTGGTCCACATTTTCGATCTTCCGGTACCGAGTGTAGTGAGACCACACGCCCAGGCCGGCCCGACCGACCTCTCGTTGCGACCTTGACATCGACCCGGAACTTGCCAGATTACACGCCATCATGGTGCTGCATCTGCTGGGCAAGAAGAGCTGGAACGTCTACAACACCGCCAACGTCGAGCGCGTGCGTAAAGATGAAGCGGATGCGAAGGCTCGGGAACAGGCCGAGGAGCAGCGACAGCAGGAAGAGGACGCTAGTCGTCGAATCGCGCTGTTGAGAGGAGAGCATGTGGCGCCTCTGACTGTTGAGACTGCTGAGCCTGAAGATGGATCGGAGCAGAGACGGCGGAGTAGACATGATGACCCTCACCGAGATCGCAAACGCAGACGACTACGAGGCGAAGATGATACAGACGCGGAGATTCGGCACGCGAGGACGGACGTCGACGCTGAGAGGAGGGCGCCGCAACTACACATGAAAGAGCGTGAGAAAGCTGCGCCGTTGCAGGATCACGCGGGCCATATACAACTCATCCCAGCACCCGATGAGGTTGCTGTTCGCAAAGCAGAGAAGAATGCCGAAGCTGAAGCCGAAAAGGCTAAGAAGCGGAAGAGAGAGGACGATCAGGTCACAATGCGGTTCAGTAATGCAGCAGGATATCAGAACGGCATGCAAAACCCTTGGTATGCTGCTACGAAAGAGGCTGCTGCGCCCGTTGCTTCGACGGACCTTGTCCTCGCTGATGTGCAAGGTAAGGATGTCTGGGGTAATGATGATGCTCGACGCAGAGAACGGGAGAGCAAACGCATGTCGTCCAGTGATCCATTCGCGGCCATGCAGCAGGCTCAGCGGCAGCTGAAGCAGAGTTCGCGGGACAAGGAGGTGTGGCAGCAGCAGCAGGCAAAGGAGATAGAGGAGTTGAAACGATCGCAGAGACGTGATGAGGGACGACGGCGGAGAGAGGATAGTCTTGATGGCTTCAGTCTGGATCCTTCAGCAGAGAAGAGGCGTGAGCATCGTGGTGATGATAGAGATCGGAGGCATAGCCATCATCGGAGACATCGCAGTCGAAGCCGAGAGAGAGATCGTGAGCGGCATCACCGGAAGGGTCGACTCGAAGGACGAGAGAGCAGTAGAGACAAGTCGCGATGACAAAGAACGAACAAGACCGGCGCTCGAAAATGAACGATGCCACCCTCGTCTAATGTCAACGTTCATCCACATGCCAACGCCGCGACAAACCCGACCTCGATATTGACCGAAAGCCCCGCGCCAAGTGGCCGTGAAGTCGACACGTCGATTTTGCTCCAACCACGACACAACTTCAAGCGGCGCAGAATCTGCCCTATATTCCCCAACTCGCTCAACATGCGGGAGCAGGTAGGGTGTTCATGGAGCAGATGTCGTTTCACGAAGCTCCGCCAGGCGATCGATCAGATGCAGGGGTTTTCTCACGATCTCTGCTCCATTCCGTTCGATCTCTCCCCTCTTCTCCACGTCTGCCCACCCTTTTCCTCAACATGGACCCCATATGTCAAGCGCTGAACCTTTCCGACGAGCAGAAGTGCACAGCTCCCGCAACTTCGGCGAACCTATTGTTCTGCCGACTTCATTCGAAACAATCCCTTGGGCTCTACCTGGGCTACAAGAAGCGTAACGCTGCCTTTGATGGCCTTGAGACGAGGGTCCCGGAGTGGCTGAAAAGCAAGACTGCAGAGCAGCCTCTTCGAAACGTGTCGTTCGACGATGTTGAAGACGAAGCAACGCTCGCGAATTTGCACAGCTACTTGTACAACCGATATGGCCTTCTGGACAGGGTTATTCGAGCTCGGAAGCTCCATCACAGCCATTTTACCCGCTGAATCTGGACTACGGCCACAAAAGCTACATCGACAAGCTTACAAACGAGAGGTTTGTTACTTTGCGAGCGCTGGAGAGACTCCAGAAGCGAGCGGTAGAAGTTGTGTACCGAAACCAGACATGGCTGGCTTGGGTTCGACAGCAGCAGCAAGAAGAGGAAAGTGCTCGAGAGAACGAAAGCAAGCAGATCAAGCGGGAAGCCGCTATGTTCAGACGTCGAAACAAGGAAATTGAGTCGAGGTTGAGAAGAAAACGAATCAAGGAAGGTCTGCGTCGGCAGGAGGCTTCCCTGGAAGAGGCATTCAAGCAACGGCAAAACGTGTCGAACGAACAGGACGAGGAGTCATGGGATCCAATCGAGGACGAGGTCGAGAATGATCGGAGCAAATTTGTCGAGATGATGATGCACCTGCTATGGCTGGACCCACCAAAGGATGCCCCAGCTCCTGACGGCGACAACGAGGACGCAGGTGATGCTACTCAGCAAGTGCCGCTGAAATCTGAGCCCATCGGAGCGGCAAATGCGAGCCAAAATGGCGCTTCGACCCCGATCAAAGCCATGAACCGCAATCAGAAGAAGAGAGCAAAGAAGCAGGCCAAAGCCGAAGCAGCGCCAGCAAGTGACGGCAAAGATGGTTCTGCTGACGACAGCGCAAGGATCGAGGTCAACGAGACTCCCGAGGAGGTCCGAGTACGACTGCTCTCTGGGGCAACGTTCGACTGGCAGGAGAGCGTTCATAACAATGTATTGGTTGGAGTCATCGAGCACCCTCATGAGCTGCACGGTCGAGTGCTTGGACTGCCGAAGGAAGAAGTGGATCAACTCATCGAAGAAATTGGAGAGATCAAGCAGCTTCTCCTGTGCAGGCTCATTATGTCCCAAGCTGCACTTCTACCTGCAGCCTTGAGGGCTGAGAACCTGGAGCAATTCTTCAACGACCCTGAGATCAGCTCTGCCGAGCTGCGCGACCTGTGCCTCAGGCTCGAGCAGCCCAGCTTACAGGAGATACGAGACGCCTGCGCTGACTTCGTCACAGACGAGAACGAGGAAGAGGTCATCAAGCCGGACGAGGAGCAGGATGAGCAGGAAATCTACGACTTGAGTGTCGCAAAAAAGTCGCACCACGTATCTCTTTTTCGGAACAAGAAGACTGCTCCTGATTCCTGGAAGACGAAGCATGAGCTCGAGCGTGAGAAGCGGTTATTCATGCCCATCACCACAGCGCTCAATGAGGAGCTCGCGTTCAGAGACTCGATTGGAAGAGCCTGGTTGTGGAAGTTCTATCCCAAATATTTGTGTGGTGGTGAGTGGAACTTCCAATACACAATTGACGAGAGATTGAAGCGATGGAAGGCCCAGCTCGCACGCAACGTCAAGCTGAGGAGAGACATTGTGCTGGTGATGGGTAAGGATCGGGAGGAGCTGGAGCAAATGATGGTTGGCACGGTGTTTGCGATTCAGTCACAGCCCTGGAGGCTTGAGGTCGATTTTTGGAGGAGCTTTGTGGATGTGGATCTCAAGTTCTTGGAGGCACGGGATCGTAAGTGGGTGGAGTGAGTCGGTGGAGTGGGCTGTACAGTCTGGAACTTGATGGGCACAATCTAGCAGGATCTCGCAGAGATGGACTCGTATAGTACAGGTAGGTCAGCGTGTCCGCTAGTCGTATGTCAAGACAGTCGCATGGATAACGTAATGGCGGAGGAATGTTCGTTCATGCCTAAGGCATACATGGCTTCATCAGCGTGGAATGCCGAGTCCAGACTATACCAAATCCAGATTAGTAGAGCGTGATAGCAACGCATGTTTACCTCAGACCAAAACAGTCGAGCTTCTTTCACACATCACCCTCTCTTTCGCGCATACTAACCCGACCAACGACACAGCCATGGCGGACGATCTTATCGACTTCAATGTGATTGAGCAGCACAAGGAGAACATCCAAGCGCTTCCCAGTGGCCGTTCTGCCAAAGCACTGGCGCAACTGTACAGCCCACCACTCCTCGGTGTGAACCCATCACCAGCGTCCACCAACCCAGAGCACATCAAAGCACGCGCAGCATTCGAGACGGAGCTTGCAAACATCGACGAAGCCGACGACCCTCTAGACGTATACGATCGCTACGTGAAATGGACGCTGGACGCATACCCATCATCACAAGCCACGCCGCAATCACAACTCCTACCTCTGCTTGAGCGCGCGACCAAGGCTTTCCAGTCTTCGACACATTACAAGAACGACCCACGATATCTCAAGATATGGCTACACTACATCCGATTCTTCTCGGATGCGCCACGCGAGGCATTCGTTTTTCTGGCACGGCACAACATTGGTGAAGGTCTCGCGTTGTACTACGAAGAGTTCGCAGCTTGGTTGGAGAATGCCGGGAGATGGCATCAGGCAGAGGAGATTTACAAGATGGGTTTGGAGAAAGAGGCACGACCAGCAGAGCGATTGATGCGCAAGTTTGGAGAATTTGAGCGGAGGCTGGAGGCTCGACCACAAGATGCGACAGAGCCGTCAAGTCCAGCTTTGCCTTCCGTGCGACCCGCTTTGGCGGCGAAGTTAGATCCGTTCGCCACTTCTTCACCTGCAACACAATCGCAAGGCCGAGGGAGTGGAGGCAAGAAATCGAAGAGCTCGAAGATGGCCATTTTCTCCGACAGTGATGAGCCACCGCGACCCGCGTCGGGAGGCAGCGCCAGTGGATGGGACAGCATAGGTTCGCTTGCCGACAGGAGGAAGGAGAACGCAGTTGAGGCCAAACCTTGGGCTGGTGAAAAGCTCATGGGCGGCAAGACAAACGGTGGCATGGAGAAGATGATGATCTTCAAAGACCAGGTAAGCACTTCCCGAGCATTCCCCTCATGTTGCACCATATTTACGAATGCAGGACTAAATTCAACTTTTGTAATCAGTCATCGCGTTCCGCATCAATGCCAAAGCACCTTTCCTATCAAGCGTCAAGTAGCAATCACGCGCAGCAGTGCGTGCTAAACGAGAAAAGTGGTAGGCTGGAGTGCGTCTTCGTTAACCTCGAGGCTGTCTATCCAGAACCGGGTAATATGTCGGTGGTGTATTCATTTGAAGAGCTGCGGGCGAGACATCGTGGGTGGCAGAGAAAAGATCGACGGAAGGCAGTGAGTCAAGAGAAGCATGTGTCCAACAAGTCATCCACAACACAGCAGCAACCCCTTCAGTCTGAACAGCCGGATGAGGTTGTGCAGGAGGAACAAACACCACAGAAGAAAGGCAAAGATCGGGGCTTCACAATTTTCGAGGACACGCCGTTGGAGCTTGCACCGAAGGAGACCGCGCCCGAGAATCAAGAAAAGATTCTGGTGGAGACGTTCTCCAAAACGCTGGCTCTGAATGATGAAAACGACGAGAACGCTCCTCCTTCGAGGCAAGAAATTGACCTCGCAAAGAAAGCTCGCCGGGAAGAGCGGGCGAATCGCACGAGAAAGATCAAGGTAATGAACGTTCAGCACATCAACGAGACGAAGACAATCCAGCTCAACATGGATTCACCGACGGGCAAGAAGATCAAGAAGCGAAAGTCAATCGCGCCGGAGCCAACAATGACGATCAATACCAAGGAAGCCATGGATGAGATCTACGACATCTTTAACCAGCCACTGCAAGGCACGACTGAACAGCCTGACGAAGAGGACGAAGATGACGAAAGCGAGGACGATGAAGACGACTATACCACTGGAGATGAAAGCACTGCTACTGGCAAACTCTCCGCGGCTGCCAGCGAGTACGGTGATGAGACGAGAAATGAGTTGATGAGTGCTCAGCAAGTCGAAGTTGACGATGGAGCGGATGTCACTGGCTGGTCGGACTTTACCACGAGCAAGCACGTTCCGAAGGAAGAAGGTGAACTGACACAAGATACCCTCCACGACGCACACACGGCGAGCGGGGACGATCTGACAACGCCAGTCGACGAGGAGGAACCTCGAACGCAATATGTCGACGTTCCAGCAGAGGACTACGATCCTCCTCCTGGTCGTGTTCAGATGCTACCAAATCACCGTCTACCTTTCATGACTCCGATCGTTGAGCGAACAGAGTCGTCTCTCGGTGCTGCGACGGCAAGGACGGAGAAGGACTATTTCGGCGGTGCCAAAACTCCTAGTAGGAAGACTGGTGAGCTCGAAGACTTCGACGACGATGACGAGCCTTGTAGCAGTCCATTTCAAGATGTGCTTGCTGACATGGACGAAGACAAACGTAGAGTCCTGCAGCCGATCCGCACGAAGAGTACCAAAGGAACGATCGCTCTCGGCGGAGGCACAGCAAAGTCGCAGACAGAAGCGAAGAAGGAGGTGCCGTCAATTCTGGAAAGTGTACAAAAGGGCCCAATTATCAAGGACGACCAGTGCAACCCCATGGATCCTCATCTGCGGCAGACCATTCTGTCGCACATGAAGCCTTCGTTGTCGTCGTTTGAGGGTTACCACGAGCACCTGGACGAGAGCTCTGGTCGCACTGCTGAGGTCAAGAAATACGTGCGAACGCTGTCGAAGTCAAGCAGGAGCAGTGTCAATGTGGATAAGACAGCACAGACGTTGTCCATCCCTCCAGTTCTGGACCTTCCTGGAGCGCATGGTACATACACCGTCAAGCGAGAACTAGGCGCAGGCACATTCGCTCCCGTCTACCTGATTGAGAACAATATTGCGCTCGCCATGGAAGAGGAAGACAACGCGGTTGAGAACTTGCCTGTCGCGCGAGTCGGCAAAGACTCGCACCGTAAGGGTCTTGAGGCAATCAAGATGGAAGAGCCAACCAGCGCCTGGGAGTTCTTCATCCTGCGCCAGTCTCACCGCCGACTGGGCGTCACTCGCGCTACTGAATCGATCGTGCGCGCCCACGAAATGCACCTGTACCGCGATGAATGCTTCCTCGTCGAGGAGTTCCGCGACCAAGGCACTCTCCTCGACCTCGTGAACCTTGCGCGTCTGGACTCCAGCAGTGGCGGCGGTATGGACGAGATGCTCGCCATGTGGTTCACAGTCGAACTCCTCCGCGTCACCGAGGCTCTTCACTCAAAGCAGCTCATCCATGGTGATCTCAAAGGCGACAACATCCTCGTGCGCTTCGACGATCCAGGCATGGAGACCGACTGGTCACCTACATACTTCCCAAACGGTGCGCATGGCTGGTCGAGCAAGGGCGTCTGTCTGATCGACTTCGGTCGCGGGATTGATATGAAGCACTTCAAGCCCGACGTCGCGTTCATCGCAGACTGGAAGACTTCGGAAGCAGACTGCGCGGAGATGCGAGAGCTCCGACCATGGACGTACCAAGTCGACTACCACGGTCTGGCCGGTATCATCCACAGTCTCCTGTTCGGCAAGTATATGGAGACTGTGGGCGAGAAAGGCGGCGGACTAGGTCAGGGCGCGACGAAGACGTACCGCATTCGGGAGAACTTGAAGAGGTACTGGCAGACGGAGCTATGGGCCGAGGTCTTCGCACTGCTGCTGAATCCATTGACGAAGGTGGACGCAGAGGAGGGCAGGAAGATGCCGGTTGTGAGGGGCATGCGAGCGTGTCGGGAGAGGATGGAGGCTTGGATTGAGGAGAATTGTGAGCGAGGGGTGGGATTGAAAGGTATGATTTCGAGGATGGAGGGTGCGATTAGAGAGAAGAGGAGGAGAGGCGGGAAGGCGTTGTGAGGTTGACCTTGGCGCTTGTACAGTCGTTGGATACTGGCGTTTTGTTGGTCGGCAGACCGCGGTCTGCTCATTTTCCGTATTGCCTGTTGGAGAGTGGAACTTCCGTAGCTGCAGAGACATCCTCGAAAGTCCAGATCACTTGATGTTCTCTTGCATATCAGTCGGGAAAGAGAGCGTGGTGATTCTTAACATTGCAGCGAGAAGGCCCGGACGAATGCTGGCTCGTGGTGAATGAAATCCAACGCTAGGGTTAGGGTTTGGGTACTTGTTGGAGACAGCGAGCGATCGAGCAGAACTTTTCTGCTCTACTGAGTATCAGTGATCCTAAAGACTCCTCGATTGACACTGTCAGGGAGATACGGAAGGCCCGGGTATGCCGTGTTCTGGCGGCTTTGCTCTCCACACGTACGTTTGAAATGGAGACATGTGTCGACGCCAGTGTCGAGCTGACACAGACATGCAGCTGTGCACGAAATCAGACCTATAGAACGACCAAGGCGAACAGCGCATCATTCAGCTGCACAGCAGGGCAGGAACATGAAGCGATGTGACTGGGTATTGGACCGAAAGAGTCGTACTGTCTACACTGCGGTCGGCAGCACTAACGACCATATAAGCCATCTCGCATGAACATCGATGTGTACACGAAGCCATCCTCTTGCGCGGATGCCCATCCTCTTATGCGTATGCCCAACGTCGACCGAAAACGCTGCATCGACAGGACAGCCGACGATGAGCGGAATGGCAGACGATGAACCTGTGCCGACCGACATTCCGGGGCGGGGTATCTTCAACAAAACGTACAGTAGCAATCGCCGACGCGATGCGTTGAAAAGCTTGCGAATAAGACAATCTCACTGAGGCGGATTGCCACCCAGTTTTGCCAAGATGCCGGCAATGTCAGGGATTCCACCTGGTGGAGCAGCTCCCTGAGGCGGAGGCTGACCGTGGCGGTATTGCTGGCCATACTGCTGCGACTGGTGCTGGCCGTACGGCTGCGGCTGGTGCTGACCGTACTGCTGCTGCTGTTGCTGACCGTACTGCTGCTGCTGGCCATTCCAGGGAGGATACTGCTGCTGTGGCGGCTGACCGTACTGCTGCGGTTGGAAGAATGCGCGATCGACGTGGGCTCCAGGAGGGTATGCAAAATTGGCCGCAGGTTGCTGACCGTACGGAGTGTACTGCGCACCACCTGCTGGAGGCTGCACGTGCGGCGGGGGCCCATACTGGTACTGATCTCCATTGAAATGGTAGGACTCCAGGGCGCCCTGCGGCACATCTGGCTTCTCTGGCAAAGCGTGGGGTTGCTGCTCTAGTGGTTGACTGTTGTGATGATCTGGGTAGGTGTGCGCGTTGTGCTTGAAGCCAGCTGCTGGGTCTGCGCCTCCTCGTCCACCTCGCTGTCCTCCTTGATCGAACGATCCACGACCCCTACCACGATCTCCACGTCCTCGACCCCTGTCTCCACGGCCGCGTCCTCTATCACCTCGGCCACGTCCGCCGTCTCCACGACCCCTACCACCACGGCCTCGATCGAACGCAAGAGGGGCCCTAATATCGGGAGGTCCTCCAGCCATGATTTGTGCCAGATTGTCGGGCCGCTTCAAAGGCTGATAGAATTCTGCCGGTTCGTCGTCATCGTCGTAGCTCATTCCACCACCGTAACTCTGAGATGGCGCATCGCTGCCGCCGATGAAAGTATCGCCCGAATTGTGACCAGGTGCTCCGAAGCTCCTGCCACCTCCTCTGCCGCCACCACGAACAGGTCCACCACGACGCGCCTGCTTCGCCAGCTTTTTCTGTCTCTTGTGCTCCGCCTCCGCCTCATCATCTGAGAACTCGAGCTCGTCCTCGTTGACCTCCTCATCATGGATGTTCGACGCATCTGTTCCCTTCATGTTCCTGAGCGGCTGAGTGAAGACGAACGTGCTGTGACTGTCCACGTAGAAGATTTTGATGCCGTGTGTTATACCAGCCGCCTCGACCTCCTTCGCATTGGTGAACGCCACGCTGTACAGAGGCTCTTGAACTCTGCCAAAGGTGTCCGCCACCACGCCTATCACAACCCTGTCCTCTGTGCAGAGCACCGAACCTCCCTCCAACACTTGATATTCACCAGGAGTCGCGCCTTTGATCAAAGCCATGTTCTCAACGGTCCTCTCGATATTGCCCAGAAATGTAATCTTCATGTCCTCTGTGACCTTGACATCCGGCTTCTCAACCACGACCTCTTTGACCTCATTCATTGTCCGAGGCTGGTGCTCTGCCGTGCTCTTGCCCTTTGCATCTCCTCCATCCCCATCTTCACCGTCGCCAGCCATGAGAATCTTAGCCAATGCAGCGGGGTCCATCATGTCGTAAGCCTCGTCGCTGCTGTCGTTGACGGAGTCCGAATCCGAGTCTGAGCTGCTGTCGTCGGATGAAGACTCGGCATCGGACGAATCGAACTGCCATTCTGAAGTCTTGTCACCCTTCTGTGCGGCAGCTGCGGCCATGAACTCGAGGTCATCGGTGGCTTTCGTCTGTGAACATGACTGGTCGGCATCGACCATGACCATGTCTGTTGATGTCGTGCCTTCGATGGCCTCGTTGGCGATAGTGAGGAGCTCCGGCTGCGAATTGGGTTCGTCTTTGATCGCGGTCGGCTGCTCATTGGACTCTGAGGCGTCGCGCACTATTTCAGTAGTCTCTGCAAGCACAGTCGCTGTTGCGTTCTCCTCCTGCGGAGGAGCCGACACAAGATCGTCACCATTTGATACAGCCTCCTCTGGAATACCATCTTCCACCTCCTGCTTCACAGGTTTTACTTCCTCTTGACCGTGCTCCTCATGCACCGGCGGCGCAAAAGTCGCCTCTTGTGATGTTGCTGCTACGTCTACCTCCGATTTGATTGATGCGTCTGCTGCTGTGCCAGATGCTACCGCCGCTGCCGCTACCGCACTCTCGCCACTCTTCTCACCGGACTCACCGTAAACATCGTCCCAATCGTCCACGTCTGCCATCTCGTCTCGAAGCTGTTCCGTCACTTCTAGCGGAGCCTCGAGTCGCACTCGCTTGTTTGGGCGCGCTTCGTCGGGATTCTGGGATTCGAGAAGTTCGTCCATTGCGTTGCAAAGGCGGAGCGAAAAGGTATTCAAGAAAAGAGTGCAAAGTTCGAGTCTCGACAAACGGAACGGAGCTTTGAAATTTCTCGAGGGCAGACGTCACCGCAGACCAAGCGCGTCGTCCAGGGTCCAGTTCCACGCGATCCTCCTCCACCTCACACTCCTCGAGGAGTATTTGAACCGTCTTTCGCGGCACACATCTATTTCTTGGAATAAACCAACATGCCGCCATCGAAATCAAAAGGCTCAGCGAAGGGCCCGAATTTCTCAAAATCACCATCAAGGCCCACGAAGCTGCCAGCTGGAACTCCGTAAGCTTCTTCCCTCTAAACCTGGAAGCCAGAGTGTCCAAGCAGCTAACTTCAGATCGTAGTTCCCAGCGACAGCAGAATGTTCCAATCCACATGCCGGCCATGTCAGCCTTCTATATACTCTTCACAAGCCATCTGGTAGCCGCAATATTCAGTCCGATCCAAGATTGCGATGAAGTTTTCAACTACTGGGAGCCAACGCATTACCTTAACCACGGGCACGGATTCCAGACTTGGGAGTACTCGCCCGACTATGCCATCAGATCTTGGACATATGCGGGTCTCCATGCCGTCGTGACGCCTCTTGTCAAGTTCCTACCAGCCCTTGCTAGCCCAAAGGTCGCCGAATTCTACCTCCTCCGAGGCACTCTTGCATGTTTATGCGCAGTGTGCGAATCAAGACTCTTCTCCAAGATTTCCGCGGCGTTGAATCCGAGGATTGCCATCTTCTACCTCCTCATCACTGTGACAGCACCTGGCATGTACCACGCGAGCGCGGCCTACCTCCCGAGCAGCTTCGCGATGTATTTTGTCACGCTTGGCATCGCGGCGTTCATGGACTGGCGTGGCGGGCTACGTACCGCACAGGGTATCTTCTGCTTTGGTGCCGGAGCTTGCCTCGGATGGCCGTTCGCTGCAGCAATGTCTGCTCCATTCTTGCTCGAGGAGCTGCTTCTGGCATGGTTGAGTAGCCGAGAAGGTCTCATCGAGCTTTTCTGGCGAGTGGCCGATGGCATTGCTCGAGTGCTGCTAGTTCTGTCTCTGCAGGTCGGTCTTGACTCCTTCTTGTACAAGAAGCTGGTTCTGGTGCCTCTTAACATTGTCTGGTACAACGTATTCAGCAGCAAGGGTCCTGACCTCTACGGGACCGAGCCGTGGCACTTCTACCTGAGGAACCTATTCCTGAACTTTCATGTCTGGTTGCTTCTGGCACTCGCCTCCATGCCGCTGCTTCTCACTCAGCACTTCTTGCGCACCAAGGGAGCCACTAAGTCGAGCTACCTCCGAGGCATAGTCTTCCTGACGCCATTCTACCTGTGGCTGGCCATATTCACACTGCAGCCGCACAAGGAGGAGAGGTTCATGTACCCGGCCTACCCAGCATTGGCTGTCAATGCGGCTGTTGCTATGCATGTCATACTCGCAAACCTCGGTTCGACCGATCCGAAGGACCTTGTCAGCGCCATTCCAGTCCAATTACGCCTCTTGGGAATCCTCGGATTTGTTATGGTTGCGACAATCATTGCCGTCTTTCGCACGCTGGGAACTGTCACAGCTTTCAGCGCCCCTCTAGAGATCTACAAGCCTCTGCACGAGGCAGGGATGTCTAATGCTGGAGACCTGGTGTGCCTGGGTAAGGAATGGTACCGCTTCCCGTCCCACTACCTGCTTCCTGATGGTGTGCGCGCGAAGTTCGTCAATAGCGAGTTCAAAGGCCTTCTTCCGGGAGAGTTTTCGGAAGCCACCACAGGATTCGGTGTCTTCCCGGGAGCATGGCTAGTTCCCAGAGGAATGAACGATGAGAACCGCGAGGACCTCAGCAAGTACACCGACCTGCAGCGCTGCAATTTCATGGTCGATGTGAACCTATCCAGCACGCAGACAACAGCTTTGGAACCAAGCTATATCAATGACCAGCAGACATGGGACAAGGTGAAATGCTTGCCATACCTTGACGCCGCATCGACTGGTATCGTTGGACGATTGGGCTATGTACCAGATCTGACTCTCATCCCGACCAAGTACAAGCGGGTGTGGGGAGAATACTGCCTGCTGAAGAGAAAGCAGAAGGAGCAACGAGAGTATCCAAAGGCGCTTCCGAATGTTGAGCGATTGTTGTGATCCCACCGACGAGGTTTCAGATATTCCACGGAGGGGCCATTGACCATCACTCAATTGCGACAAGCCGGACCCACTTGCCACACATGGCAGATGTGTTATCAATGACACAAGCCGGTCCCGAGCTCTGGCAGCTGTACGCAGACCCTCGCCTATCATCGAGCGATACCGATAAGGTCTCAACATGTCTTTTGTGCGTGGATTTGAGAGAGGTTCTTGTTTCGTTTGCTTCGAGGAGCAGCTTCCGCTCAACAAATTCGACCACGATGCTCGCAGCTATCACAGAGGCCTTCCTCGACTTGCTTCACAGGCTTCAAGGAGATGCTTCGAAGACGAATCCGACCGGCTTCATCACACTGCTCGCTGCTGTTTCGATACTGGTATACTATGGAACCAAGCACTTGTTCGACAGATCGACAAGCCAACCTTGCCTGGCATCTCGTGTACAATCACTTGAAACGCAGAAGTCTTGTTCAAACTCCGAAGTGTCTGCTCGGTCCGCAGCTCGACAGCCAGGCAGTGAGTAGCAGTTTTACACGGATACGGTGCGCAGTGTCTGATCATGGACGTGCTTCAGCCTGGACGCCTCATGCCTTTACTCGTCCAAAGCCTGCTCCCTACCCTTACTGGTCGCTCACCACCACAGCGCCTCTGACTTACCGCCCTTTCCGCCACGGCCCACATCACATCACCATGGGTCTCCGCACAATGCGCTGGGACGAATGGATCGAGCTGGACAACGAATACCTCAAATTCCACGCTCTCAAAGCCCAGCGCATCGCCACTCGTGGCGCGAAGTGCTGTCGAACAGAACCAGAGCCGCGCGTGGTCGATGGCGCCGTGGAACTCCTCGAAGAATTGGCATCCTATCTCCCTGCTCGATATCCGACCTTGTTCCGCAAGACCAAATTCGGCATCGACAACCTCGCCACAGGAGAATGCTTCGACATCCGCAAAGAACACCTGACTGTGAACAACACTGCCGAAGATCCCATGCAACTCTCCGCGCGCCTCGTCCAAGACGACCTAGCGATCATGTTCGAGCGCAAAGACGGACAATACTCCCTCTCGCCGGCGCAATCTTGCTCGCGGGTTTCTGGCGCCTTGAGGATAAATTCCGTATGCCTCTTTCTGAGATCCACACGTCAGGCAACGTTCCAGGCTATGCACACAACCTGGAAAAGGGTATGATGAATTTCTTCCGCAGAGTACAGCCGGACAAGGCGGTGGTCAGGAACAACTACTTCATCCAGGTGGACGATGGACTGGCGTGGTCGGAGTCGATCGGTAGTGAAGATGGAGTCGAGGGCAGTTTTGGCTGGGACACCGCGGCAAAGAATCGGATTGTGGAGCATCATTGGTTCCGGTCCGAGAGGCAGAGTCTGAGGCGGCTGCCGAGAAGTGGAGGGGTGGTGTTTACCATTCGAACGTATTTCCATCCGGTGGTGGAGATTGCGAAGGAGCCCTATGTGCCTGGAAGGCTGGCGAGTGCGGTGCGCAGTTGGGGAGACGACGTGGCGAAGTATAAGGGGAGGGAGAGGTATGGCGATGTGCTGCTGGAGTACCTTGATGCGAAACATCAGGAGCAGACCAGGAATGGGCTGGACCTAGAGAAGGAGGAAAGTGCGAGAGCGTATCCCTGGTGAATAGCGGGTATCTGGAGTATGTTCATCGTAAATCGTGGGTCATGTACCCTTTCACACTTGACTTTTCGCCCTCGCTGCACTCCTCAGCTTCGCCTTGTTCGCGACTTCTACGATCTTCTCAGCTCGCCATGTACAAACCTCTCTGAACTCGCAAGGTCGGCATTTGAGGTATGCATCCTCAATCTCCACTCCACGCGGTTCACGCTGTCCTTTCCACCACTTCATCACATCCTGCAGATATGGCTCGAGGATGTCGCTGTCGTACACGAAGCTGTGCCTTCCGATGACATTGCCGCGATCGGCTTGTCGATACTCTGCGGATAACAGTCGAGAAACACTGGATGAGGAAGCGTTGACGGAAATGGTCTTCGTGAACTCGGCAATCATGTGCGACCACAGCGAGCTCAGCGTGTTGTGGGCTAGGATCTCCGCCAGAGGATCACTTTCGGGAGCCACGAATTCGTCGTTGGCGTCGTCCGCTTCGATGGAGACGTTTGTCATTTGTGACGAGAAGTCGAAGTCAATGTTGCCTAAAGAAGCGATAAACGTATCGCTGAAAGGTTGGTGTGGCTCAACCGTATAGCAGGCGAAGATGGGTTCTGCATCGACCTTGTTGGCGGCCAGATCCAGGAGTAGACGTCGGTACATCATCAGTTGAATCTCCGCCGGTTTCGTCTCGCTGCCAGGTCGCGGCAACTTGCTCGAACCACGAGTCTTGATATCGCCGAGGTAGATCGTGCGAGGTTTCTCTCGCAGAGGTCCTAGCCATGCGCCGTCACCACCAGACACGCCGCTTGCTTGAGAGCTGGTCAAGAAGTCCTTCATTGTGCGTTGATCGGCAGGTACAGCGCTTGACTTCGCCTTCTTACTCGGTGAAGTCGAGGTCTCCCCTGATGTCAGCATGTTCTCCTCCTTCTCCTCGTCCGGACATGTGCGCGAGATCTCATCAATGATCCCAATGAAAACTTCGCCCTCGACCACGCCGAAGACTTCCAGTTCCCGAGTCAGACCTGTCGCTCGTAGAGTTCGCAGACCCTGAATGACATTCCAAAGCCGTAGACCAAGCTTATCCTCCTTCGTGGCAATCTCCACCGGCACTTCTGTATGCACTTCCATCTCCTTGACCTTGTGTATTCTCGAGCCTTTGACCATGTTCACAGTCCTTGGTATCCGCCCATGCTTCGTCAAGTTGTACCAGTATTGGATCTCGCACCACGCAGGCGACACAATGTCCGTGACAGTCATGTTCTTCTTATATCTCGACCTGCGGAACATTTCAATCGGCGACTTTGTATCGACTTTGCCTGGCGACTCGACAGGTGGTTCGGCGGCAGCTATCGTCCGCTACGGTCAGCATGTCAGTCTCTGCCAACTCACTGTTGTCTTGTCTGGACTCACTGATGAAAGCAAGGCGATTAACCTCGTGGTATTCGACCTCGACCGTACGCTCACGCTTTGGAGGCTGGGGTACTTGAGGCAGCTCCTGCTTGAGCTCCACCTCCAGCCCGTCCAACTGCTCGCATGTCTCCGTGAGTCCACTGATAGCTCGTGCGAGGCTGTCACGCACGCGCGCAAGGCGGAGAGAATGGGTTTGCGCCTCGGACTCATCTTGAACGACCGGCTCGGGGATGTCTTCAACGTTGAAAGAGGGAAACTCTTCGACCTTGAAGGAGGGAAATTGCTGTTGAGACTCGGTTTCTGTCAAGAGTGCGTCCCAGGTTGCAGCGTCGAGGTCGGAGCCATAATCGCTCTCGTTGAGGTCGGGTTCTGTGCCGTAGTCGCTGTCGTCATGATTCATCGTTTGGACAGATCCACGGCGGACACGTTTGAAGGCCATCGCTCCATCATTGTTGTTGGAAATGGCGGTATTGAAGACGGTGGCGAGCGAGAAAAGAGTACACCAGGCATCAAAGCTCTCGTTATGATGGCTGTGGATTCAAGCAAGGTCGCGTATCAATCATTTTAGCGCGCTCGGCCCTTCTATTGGCCATCCTTCAACAAACAGAGCTCTCTCACGATCACTCTGCAACATACTCCCACAATTTCTCCAACTTGTCGTCCAGAATCTCCGCTGCCTTCTTCAATTCACCGCTCGACCCCTCGGCGCCTGCAATCAGCGTACTCGGCTTCACTGTTCCGCAGTCAGCTCGTTTCTCTCCCGAATTGCCAGCGAAAAACTCACGTTGAACCACGTCAGTGCACTTCCCATCCTCGCTCTCAATGATCAAAACCTCCACGGGCACGAACAGACCAGCGCTCACATCGTGCTGCAACATCGTGATGGCAATCTGAGGATTCCCGAAAATGATCCTCGAAACCTTTCTACCTCTGTTCACGCCGTACAAGCCCATCCACTGGCCATGATCAATTTGTGAGAATTGCATGAATCCATGGGGACCGAGAGCTGCGTTGGTGACTTTCTCAAAGGACTCCTTGGACTCTAGGTGGTCGATGATGCCCATGCCGGCGCCGTTGGGCTGTTTGATGCTGGAGTGGAGGCGCTCTAGGACATGATCGAAGGGCTTGTCGAAGGTGCGAATAATTCGCGTGACTTGATAGGTCGTCTCCGTTCGTTTGGCCATGGCTATGGTTTCTGCGATACCAATCGGACTTGCAACTCGGAAAGGCGATGGTTTTGTATCTGTACAGCGGTGTACTTCCGCTCTTGACGTGCAGCTCTCCGTCGGAGCTACTCACTAGGTCACTATGGCGATGTAAGCTTGAGCAGTTGCGAATGCGGACTTTGCGGTATATCTCGGTTCGCTGATTAGTGATGGTGCATCGATAGCCCATGGGAGGGACATGGCACCTCTCTTGGTGGTATACAGATTACTGATCGCATCGCCCGCGGTTCTAACCTAATGACGAGCTCCAGTATGCCCCTCGGTCAGAACAGCGTCATTGGCATTGGTAAGAAGACAGAGCCTCTTTCAAGTATTCAAATACAAGATTCGAGCGCATTGGAGTATTCTGACATCTCCGAAAACAACTCTAGGAAATAGGAATTCTACACCATCGTCCACGGAAGCACCATCACCATGTCCAAAGCAATCGCAATCATAGCCGGCGTCGGACCGTACGTTGCCCTCATACTCTCTACGACAACCTTCGAACTGACAGTCCCTCCCAGTGGCACTGGAGCCGAAATAGCCAAACGCTTCGCAGTCTCCTATCCCGTTGTCCTTTTGGCGAGAAACCCAGCGAACTTTGAACCAACCGCCGAGGAGATCAACAAAAGCGGCGGACGAGCCATCGGTATCTCCACCGACGTGTCCTCTCAAGACAGCTTGAAGGCTGCGTTCAGCAAGATCGAGCAGGAGTTTGCTGGCGCTCCCATCGCCGCAGCAATCTTCAATGCTAGCAGTAGACCCAAGAGGGCGCCGTTCTTGGAGATCAGCGTCGAGGACTTCGAGACTGCTCATGGCGTCGTCGCGTAAGTCTCCCCATCCCTCTCTCCCAAGGTCCTCAAATCTGACCCAACCGCCACCACGCAGCAAAGGAGCCTTCATGTTCGCCCAACACGTCCTCCCCGGCCTCCTCGCCCACGCCTCCGACTCCTCAGCCCAGTACCCACCCACCCTAATCTTCACCGGCGCCACAGCATCCATCAAAGCCAACGCGCAAATGTCCGTCTTCGCATCCGCCAAATTCGCCATGCGCGCTCTGTCCATGTCCATCGCGAGGGAGTACGCTCCTCGAGGCGTGCACGTCGCTCACTCGATCGTCGATGGAGTCATCGATATTGAACTGACCAAGGAGTGGACGAAGGGCATGGCTCCCGAGGCGAAGATCGCGGCGGACGATATCGCGGAGAGCTATTGGTATTTGCATACGCAGAGTAAGAGGTGCTTTACTAATGAGATTGATATTCGGCCGATGATGGAGAAGTGGTAGAGACGGAGGGATAGGGGAGCAGTAGAACGTACCAGTATTCAAGCTCCCTCTCCTTTCCACTTTGACACGACGGTGTGAACATTGTTGATGTCCTTTGTATCTGGTGATCCTGCACCTTGTGGTATATAGTTCTACTCTTTCGTGATATCGGCCTCCTTCTTCTCAGCTTTGGGCTTCTTCTTGATCTTCTTCTTCTCAACCACAGGCTGCTGTTGTACCTCCTGCCCCACCGCCTGATACAACATCTTATGCCTCTCCTTCTCCGCCGCCTCCGCCGTCCGATTCAACCAACTCAAATAAGTCTGCCAAAACACCGCAAACACCCCAGCAAACACACTCCGATTCTGCGGCCGTATAAACGTAAACGAAAACGCCGTGATCACCGGCCACACCTTCCAACTACTCACAAACGACCGCGGAACCGTATTCACCACCCTCTCCTTCGCTTCCGCCCACGACCCGCCCGCGAGCAACGTCTGCATGCCGAAGAAATACGTGTTGAATATGGGCGTGAAACACATCTGGTTGACCGTGATTTTGACAGCCAGGCTCTTGATGTGGGAGGTGTAGTTGAAGTGTCGACCGAGGAAGAGGAACCATTTGTAAGACGGAATGCTGGAAATTCCGCCAATGATCAAGGCTCGCACGCCGCGGATGGGTTCGTACCGGCCGTCGATGTATACGTTCGTCTGCATGGTTTGGGCTGCGAGGTCGCCGAGGAAGTAGATGATCAGGGAGGATTCGAATTGTGTCATGAGCGGACTGCGTTGTTGCATGTTTTCGTAGCCGCGGAAGGGGATCTTGATCGGTTCGATCCAGGCCCAGTATGAGCCTGTGAAGAAGGCTTTCGATGGGACCTCATTCTTGCCCTTGCCCTTGCTCTTGCTCGCGGAGGGCGGCTCGTTTGACTTGGGAGCCTCGTGTTGGACGTTGCGTTTGTGCTGGCGCTGGATATTTCGCTGGACGGTTTGGTGGAGTTTGCGAAGAGAGGACCGTCCAGCGAAGAATGCAAAGGTCATGGTGTGGGCTTTGGCAGAGGCATTGGTTCCAAAAAGTATGTCCGAAGCTCTGCGCCGGTCTTGGCTGTTATGCTGCACGCTCAGACACGTTCTGTCCGGCGACAGCTGTCCTGGTGTATCCGTCCATGGCGGTTTCAATGAGTGTTGAGGTTCACGTTCGAAGATCAATGGAACAGATCCGGTGCGTGCACTAGTGCTGCCCGCAAATAGGCGTGGTTTGGCCGAAGGACGTCAGTTCCAATGGAAGAGTCCCACGGTGACGATGAATCTCTGCTCGGTGATGATTTGGAAGTTGTTGTTTCAAAGAGGCAGATCGTGTTTGAGACACCGCATGTCGCCATTGATACTTGCAGTCAGCTTGTCGCTTCCAGCTAGCTCCGCGCCTACGTGGCAGCAACGCAAGGCACAAGCACTGCCGACGGTGAGTGTTCCGGAGCAGCCGATAGAGCAGATTGCGCCCGTGGACGCGTGATCGAGCAGCATCAAAACAACGCGAAAGACGAGCATCACAGACAGAGAATTTGAAGACGTTTGTGAAGTTTGATCAGCGGCTTTCGCCTTTGCACCATTGTCATTATGATACATTGCATGTTGTGCTACCCTTCCACCCTGGTGCACCGTTGTGATATCTCGAAACCCATTCAGCCCATGCAATCAATTGTGTGAAAGCCCCATTGTAACGCCGTTGAAATTGTGAGAAAGAACCAGCATCCCAAGAATCCACCGCCCGTCACGCCGACAGTCTGTGCCGAGAGAGGTCGAGGTGGTTACTCATGAAGTCGTGTTGGAGAGATGATGTGAAGGACCATTGTCGTTGTCGCTTAAGAGCGCTCGCCTCGGAGACGGCGGGCAAGCTGGATGTCCTTGCTCTGGATGGTGACACGCTTGGCGTGGATGGCGCACAG
The DNA here is from genome assembly GCA_000223765.2 of Zymoseptoria ardabiliae STIR04_1.1.2. Taxonomy (NCBI): domain Eukaryota; kingdom Fungi; phylum Ascomycota; class Dothideomycetes; order Mycosphaerellales; family Mycosphaerellaceae; genus Zymoseptoria; species Zymoseptoria ardabiliae. Next base: position 60,837 of record AFIV01000363.1, read on the forward strand.
GTTGGTGTCCTCGAAGAGGGAGACGAGGTAGGCCTCGACGGACTCCTGGAGAGCGCCAATGGCAGAGCTCTGGAAGCGGAGATCGGACTTGAAGTCCTGGGCGATCTCACGGACCAAGCGCTGGAAGGGCAGCTTGCGGATGAGGAGCTCGGTCGACTTTTGGTAGCGACGGATCTCACGGAGAGCGACGGTACCTGAGGGATGAAGTCAGTGAATGTTGTTGTGATGATGAGTCAGAGGACGCGTCGTGTGATGCTTACCGGGCTTGTATCTGTGAGGCTTCTTGACACCTCCGGTGGATGGTGCGGACTTGCGAGCGGCCTTGGAGGCGAGCTGCTTGCGAGGGGCCTTGCCACCAGTCGACTTGCCTGTGATGGTGTATTAGAGTATGTTCATGAAGGTGTGTGTTGTTGATGAGTGAATGTTGGTTTTTTAGGTGCGCAAGGTAACATGTGACGAAGTTGAAGTCGGTGGCGGAAACCAGCGACGACGACGACGATGAGCATGTCAAATTGCGACCGGAGGCGGTGATGGCGGTGATGTTGCTGATGATCTCCGTGATGGGACATCATCATGAGTGTGATGACTTACGGGCAGTTTGCTTGGTACGAGCCATTGTTGATGATGTTCGTGTGGATGGTTGATGTGGATGGATGAGGATGAGTGATGAGAAAGTGGATGTCGAGGTGTAGGAATTGGTGGAAGGGCGGAGGTAAAAGAAGGGCGACGGGGCTGTGTGCAATCAAGGAACGCTCGCATCAAACATGTGCTGGAAAGAACGCTCCGTTAATGCTGAACGCTGATTGGTCGAAACAATCAACTGAATGACCCCGGCTTGTTTTGCAACAGTCACGGCCCACGCCGAGAAAGTCGGTCGCGTCGTGATTGCGGAAGGACGCACCTTGCAGCCGCACTACTTATTCCGCGCCCTCCCCCACCAAATCTGCATCTCATCCGCTCCATCAACCACCAAGCATCTCCACCAGCTTTCATCATCACTACAACAACTCCACCACTCTCACCCACCCACAACAACCTCAATCAACATGACTGGACGTACGTCTTCACTCCCCTTCCTTCATCCATCTTCATCATCAACATACTGACTCACTTCCTCACAGGCGGCAAAGGTGGCAAGGGCCTCGGAAAGGGCGGTGCGAAGCGTCACCGCAAGATTTTGCGCGACAACATCCAGGGAATCACCAAGCCCGCAATCCGCCGTCTGGCGCGTCGTGGTGGTGTCAAGCGTATCTCAGCCAGTATGTCCTTCATCACATCCACCCTTCTCCACAACATCCATCTAACATTCATTCTTCACAGTGATCTACGAGGAGACCCGCGGAGTTCTCAAGACCTTCCTCGAGGGTGTCATCCGTGACGCCGTCACCTACACCGAGCACGCCAAGCGCAAGACCGTCACCTCTCTCGACGTCGTCTACGCCCTCAAGCGTCAAGGCCGCACTCTCTACGGATTCGGTGGTTAAACGATTACCGGTCTTTGGGGTTCTTTCACAACACAACACACACACTTGCATGCTTTCACGACTCAGATATATCCATCAGCACGGTGCTGCGGCTCAGGGAAAGCTGGTGATGGATGGCGCAGATGGGAATGGTTTTTCAGGCAGGCTGCTCTCGGCCGAGCTTCATGGTTTTGATTGAGGTGTAGCATAACGGCTCGAGGAGTTCAAGGGGAGAATAATTGAACTCAAACAATGATACCACAGTCTATTGTTCACACCCCCGTCTTGTCATTTCATCCCTTCGGCGTTCGCGTTCTTGTGGTTTTCGCCTGACTGGCAACTCGTCTTTCGCCGCACTGCACGTCGCGTCGGCTGACATCTTCTTGTTTACCTCCTCGGCGCGCTGATCGATCAAGCGTGATCTCGATCTTGAGCAATGACCACCGCGTTGTTTGAAGCCGTGAACGTGATGTCCGGATATGAACCGGTCGACGTGCATTGGCGTACCCACTTGCGCTCGTGGAAGCCGGACTTGACGCCAGCACTTGCAAGCATCTCGCAACGTCGCCGAAGACGGTCATCTTTCGAAGACAGCGGACAGCACCGGATCATACTTTACTGTATCTTCAGGACTCACGATGCATGGACATGGTCATCTCTTGTGCCTTTGAATGCACAACTTGCCTATTGTGTGAGCTGCTTTCTCAAATCCGGCGAGCTACCGGTCTTCGCCGAGGTCGTTCACCTCTGACATGTACGGAGTAACAAACTGGCTGAAATGTATGTGCCTCTTGCTATGACTGTGTGCTCTTAACGATAAGTATCCGTGTCCTTCTGTTCGGTCACATCATTCCAGAGACGGAAACCAATACGCCAGCAATCATGACAACGACCTTCCAAGACCCGCAGCCAAAAGGCCTCTTCTTCGACGTCTTCGGGACATGCGTGAACTGGCGAAAGACCGTCACAGATACATTGTACAACTCAGCCAAAGAGGCTCTCGACTCCTCTCCATCAATCAACAGCGATGTCCGCTCAAAAGCCTCCGCCATGGTTCGCAGCCACTCACCAATCCCGCTCTCCTCCTCCCACCACTAACCCGCCCGCAGACCTACGAACAATGGGGAGAAATCGCCCAAGAATGGCGAAACACCTACTACGCCTTCACCCGCGCCATCGCCAACGACGCCAGTCTCCGCTACAAAACCGTCGACCAGCACCACCTCGAAGCCCTGCGAGAAATCCTCTCCAACCGCGGCCTGGTAACTCCCGATTCCACCGGTCCCCTCTGGAACGAAGACAAAGTCCTCCAACTCAGTCTAGTCTGGCACTACCTCGACCCCTGGTCCGACACCGTCCGCGGCCTCACGATGCTGAACAAGAAATTCACCACCGCCACGCTCTCCAACGGCAACGTCGCCCTGCTCGAGGACATGAAAGCCCACGCCAAAATGCCCTTCACGCACATCTACTCCTCGGAAATGTTCCAGTCGTACAAGCCCAGTCCGAAGGTATACCTCGGCGCGGCGGAGAAGATGGACCTGAAACCGGAGGAGTGTATGATGGTGGCGGCGCATTTGGACGATTTGAAGTATGCGAAAAGCAATGGGTTTCGGACGTTGTACGTGGAGCGGCCGAGGGAGGAGAGGAATCCGGAGTGGTTGGCGGAGGAGGCGAAGGGATGGGTGGATGTGTGGGTGAAGATGGAGGAGGATGGGTTCGTCGCTGCGGCAGAGAAGTTGGGGCTTGAGAGGTAGATGGCTGTAGATGAATGTAAGAGTGATATGCGCATTTGCCATGTGGAACGGCTGTGTAACGTCTCGAGATGCAATTATCTGCTGCGCGTGGTGTCAATCGTGGTCTTCTCCGTCCATTCCGTCCTTCTATCATGTCTCTCTTGCCGTTGCATGTTGTTCGTCAGTATTCGTGGGTGGTAACGTGCAGTTGACGTCGGACGTAGTAGATATATACTCAAATGCAACCGCACCAACCAGAACCACGACAAACTCTCACAACACAGCACCCAGGTCACCGAAAGACAGTGGAACATTGCCTCAGTACCACAAAGACCACACTCATAACAAGTGGTACCTTTATACTTGCTTGCCGATCGAGATACATCGTCGCCGCCGAATAGTCCCACAGCTTTTGCACAACCCAAACCCTAACCCTAAGCAATTCGCCAGACTTCCACCACGATCGCTCCTCAAACCCACCGAGCCCAACATCCTCTTCTGGAGGGCAGGAAGTCTCGCGGGGACGACCAGATCGGAGAACAGTCTCGTCCTCCGGGTCGAGACCCTTGGTGTGGCATTACTGCTTGACATCTCTCGCTCGGAGTGACGGCGTTGGCGAACGGGTGCGCGGCGCTGATGAGGGTCTGCCTGACAACCTGGGCTGGAGCGTCATATGAACGCAGCCTGTCCGCGAGACGACGAAGGCGAAGACGGAGACGCAGAGCGAGATGAAGCGGTGAGAATGAATGTTGCAACAGTCCTTGCTTTCGAGGCTCTTCTGAGCGACTTCTCTATCTCACTGGGTATCGCCATTTGACACGACCGTGTCCTACATTCCATCCCGAACTTTTGTGCCACGACCCCGAGTATGCACATGGTCGCTTCCGTTTGCTCCTCCATCCCGTACTCCAGAGGCTCGTATGCCGCGACGTCGACGGCGCAGATGTGGCCAAAGAGGGCCATGCCTTGTTGAAAGCCGAGTGAGGCCTAGTGGAGCTCCAGCAGAGCAGTCCACATGAGGTCACGGCAGTGCGCCAACTTTGGTATGCGCGGCGAGCGCCTCTCCACGCCCAGCATCACAGAGCCAGCCATTCAGTGAAGCCATTTCTTTCCCATCGCCGCGTCTCGTCGGTGTCCTATGTCCGGCGCGGAGTACGTTTATCGCACCCACGCGCGCTCGCGCTCGCAATCGTCGTCGCCGTCGTTCATGGGTCTCCAGTTGATGCTGGCCAAGCGAGGCGTGCGCTTCAGCTGCTCCGGAAACCAGCACTGCCGCTCAATACGCGGACAAGCATGATGACAGCTTGAGCATGCGAAGAGTGTATCATCAATTGTCCTTCACAAAACCACACATTTGCTGCTTCTTCCTCTATCGCGGTCTGACCGTCGATATCGCTGCTTCTTCTCCCGGTCAGAGTAGTGTTCGCCGCCATTCGTTCGAGGTGTTCGTGGTGATGCCTCGGCGTGATTTCTCGCGCCGCCTCGCGGTGGCGCGCTGGCTCTCTGTCGTCGCAGCTGGCGAACGACATCGTAAAATGCCTTTTCGACATTGACGCAGTTCTTCGCCGATGCCTCCACGAATTCGCAATTCAGCTGTTTCGCCAGGGCGCTCCCCTCCTGTGTTGAGACTTCTCTTTCTGTGACGCGATCGCATTTGTTGCCGACCAACATGATCGGCGCCGGGCCAAAAGCTGCGCTGCCGAGGGAATTATGCGACATTGGTGATCCTGGGTATGTGGGTGAGCCTGCGATTGAGGACTCCTTCACCCGCTGTATCTGGTGGTGGAATTTCTGTATCCGTGTGAAGGAAGATCGTGATGATATGCTGTAGACCAGAATGAAGCCTTCACCGTCTCGTATCCATTGGTCTCGTAGTGCTGTGTACTCCTCTTGACCGGCAGTGTCGAGCACTTCCAGCATGCATGATTGGCCGTCGATTTGTACTTGCTTTCGATAGGAGTCTTCGATGGTGGGATCGTATGTCTCCACGAAGTGGTTTAGGCACAACTGCGCATTGTTAGCATGTCCGCGTGCAATCTTAATCGTGGAATCCAAGCGCATACCTGAATAGTCAATGCCGTCTTGCCGACACCACCGTCGCCCAGCACCACCAATTTGTACAGCGTCATCTTTCCGTGCGACATGTTTGCGATTATCTCCCTCTTTCAAAACGCGGATAGAATTTCGGGTGTTGTATCGCCGTCGAGCTTTCCCGAGCCACGAAGTATGCAAGGATCGACGAGCTCCTCCACCGGGTAGCTTGATAGCAAAACTCAATAAGCGAAGTGTGCGTTGTCCGTGGAGGCGGGAATAACTGCACTCATGTGAGTTTGAGTCGGCGAAATATGTTATTCAACGCCAGGCGTGGAAGCTAGGAGAACTGGTACGAATGGTTCGAGTGGAGGCAGTCGTTATAAGAGGCACGCTCGCTGGTCCGGTGGCGGTCTGGCCGGGGTCGCAGTGGCGGCGACGAGGGTTGGAGGTTCGCGAGGAGCAGCCGCAGGCGCGGAAGATGGAAGGATATCGTCCGGTGGCAGCGGAGACAGGCCGAGGATACGCTGTACGATATGAAGGTTGTCTGTACCGGTCTGGCGGTCTCGGAGTCGCACCCGTCGATGACAGCTGGGCTATTGTTGTGGTGGCGTGGGAGTCGGGTGAATGTTTCTGTCGCAGTCGAAATTGGGAGCAGCGGACGAACTGGGGTGTCGTTTGGGGCTTTCGGCGGAGGGTCTGGTGCTTCCAGGGTCGGCGAACCGGGTGCAGTAACTCTATTTGCTTTGGGCTGGAACGTCGTGGGGAGGCGATCCTGGCAATACGATGGCCAGTGTTTCGGCGTGGAGGGAGGTGGAGGTGCGACTGGAGATGATGGGTGGTGGTGAAGGAGGTGGTGGTGTACGAGGACGTCGGAGGTTGACGGGCGTGGAAAGGATCGGCCGGTGTGCGGGCTAGGACTAGGAGGTAGACTTTGGAGGAGACACTTGATGACACCACTGTATATACGCCGTCCGTCGATCGAGAAGCAAAACTGTCGCGTGGTCTGGTGTAGAAGAAACCTCTTGGCAACTAGAAGAATATCCAGACCGAGAGCGACACAATGATAGGTATGGTAGGAACTAGACTGAGAATGACGGGCGGGAGTGGTTTGAAGGGGGCCACCCAACAAGTGCATCTGCGAGACTAATGGAAGGTACCCGAGTAGCGTCCATGGCTACGGATGCCAAGGGGACATTACATTTGTAGCGCATGTCAAAGTGTGTGATGATTTGTCGCAAACTGCGGCATATGTAAGAACATGTACATGTATCAGGCAAATGTGGCACAGCAGCGTCCAATGTCATGCAATGCGAAGTTGACGATGATGATAATGGCTGTGCTGTATCTATTATCTATTACTCAAAATTTACGCTTGCAAGAAGACCGAGCGACCAACATCAACCTGGAACTGATGCACCATCGACGACGACGACCACCTGACACTGATCGCAGAGCCCTGCCATCAACAAAATCGCTCAGATGCCACGCAGAGAATCATATACGCGAGGCCTCAACAATTTCATACCACCTGGGATCAATGCGGCGTGGTTGTTGTGATGATGGATGCTGTTGGTTCGATGCGACTTCAGCACAGCTTGCTAATTCTACCCCGGCAGCTGTCTCCACAGGCGAGTGCCGCTGCAGCCTGCATGCATCTTCTCCGCCGGCAATTCTTGCAGGTGCGTGTTCACATTTCCTTGTGGGCATGTCTGCAAATTTCTCAGGCTGCCCGAAGCATCGCTCCGCCGCAAGATGAGATCGGAAAGCCACAAGTGATAGAAAGGCAGCTTCGCGTGCCCCCATCGTTTGACGAGTGGCGTTCTGGTCGCGATGAGAACCCGACAGCAACCAAGCTGCTATCTCACCCGATCTGCTGAGTGCTCGAAGCATACCTTGCCTAGTGCAGCGTAGCTGGGAAAGATCCATGCGAAGCTCTTCGTGGGCCGCCCAACCTACCAGAAAAAGCGCAACGGATACCTGCTCGTCAAAGGGGTGCGGCGGATCCGCACAAAAACGTCAAATATCACTGAGGGCGCGGAGCATGCCACGCTGGGTGATGCTGGCGCAAGCAATCGAACGGACGCGAAGCAGACTGCCACCTCCGGACAGTTGGCCGAGGAAATCGAAGTGATAATGAAGATCGCAAGACGCAGCTTCGCGGCTGCGGGCTGTGCCTCACGCACCCTACAGCCCGGAGTTTCTATTGCAAGGTCGTTCACATCGAAAATGATATTAATGGATCCTCGCTGTCTTTGGTGTTCGGAAGCCGCGAAAGGCTGTTATAGCCGGGTTGATATTACCAGGCTGTGGCCTGAAATACTTCACCCTGCCATCCACTCCCTCAAAATCGGCCAATGTCACAGACATCGCAGAACTTGTTCCGGAGGATCAGAACGCAATCGGCGCACTGGCCCACGGCTTCAGCCTTGATCCCTCCTAGTGTTGCATCTGGGCTTTCCAGGATGCAGCGTGGGTGCAGGGTATAAAACACCCCGGAAAGCCGCATGTGCATAATGGGCCTTCTTTCGACTCGAGCTCCCAGTGGGAAGCCCCACATGGAGTTTTCAGACATGGCGAAGTCGATGAGACGAGAGCATAGGTCTTCGCGCGACTCGTGCCGCTGGGCGGCACAGTTCGACCTCTATTCACCCGGACAGACCACACGGCAAGAGCAACGACGCTGAAAGAAGCAGCTACGCCGTCCAACGAGGAGGATAAAAGTTCTGACCGCTTTTTTTTTTTGGACAGCCGGAACGAACAGGTAAGAGCCGGTTGAGGAAGCTAGAGACTGCGCCTGCCGCAAGAGCATCGGCAATACTAGCACCGCAGCCGCAGTGCGACGCAGTCATGTGAAAGTGGGCCAATGGTCTTCGAGTCGACGTGTCGAAGCGACCTCTACCTCCACCGCCTCCAGAAAACACGACACAGCGAAGATGGACCTGTCTGCTGTCACACACAGTGACAAGCGGACCATAAACGAGTCTCCAGGACTACAATCGACCAACGCGTTTGGAAGAATGGATGCTTGAAGCAGACTGCCTGTCTCGAGAACAGAGCGAGACCAGTCGATCGCCCTGCTCAATTGGCTTCTCGAGCACTTCGAGCACTTCCATCAACAAGGCTGACCGGTGTCGCAGAAGTCTTCCGCCAGAAAAAGGCCTCTGGGTCCCTCAACGCTGATTACAGCAAGCAGCCGTGCCAATGCAGAGAGGAAGCACTTGACGGTGACGTTGACGCACGACATATCCCACGCCTACGCCTGCTCCTTGGTACGGGTGTAATCCACGTTTGGGCCCGCAGGCCGTGGGGCTCCCTAAAATTTAAGACACTGGGAAGACGACCACAAATTGAGAGAGATGGATGTGACAACCGCATCTGCGGAAGGCGACGTGTACGACAAAGTCTACAACTGCCAGATATGGACACCTCAACGCAACTTTGCGTATCCGGTTCCGGCGTTGCGGTCAATCGAAAGGTGCCGTATACGCTGCAATCGCTGATTGCCCTGAGCTTTCGCCGACCGTCATTCACATGGGACAGATGTCTCCTCACACTTCGTTGCGGTTGATGGCGTCGAATGCTGGAAGGAAATGTGCCAGTTTGAATACAGTAAGCACACGACGATGCAAGCAGCCGTCCTGATCAGCATGGTCCACGTGGGAAGCGTGGAAGACTTGCATATCCCACGGCTTGACTCGTGGCAGTATCGAGTGCACGGCATTCATCGGCACCCGGATCACTCGCCACGCATTGAGTACCGGACTGTTGGCCGGCATCTGAATTAGGAACATGCCGCATATCCGGTTGATCCGCATTGAGGGCTCAACTGCATTTGTTTCGGTCGTGTCTACTCATGGGATGCAAGGCTGGTCGTAATCGTTCAATCTTCGAACGAGGACCGAGCACAGCTGTGGACCCGGTGTCCGTAGGCCGACAGCTTCGCTGCTGCTACATTCCAATGACTTCATCTGACCGCGGTCAGAAATCTCGTCAAATGATCGAGCGAGCCCGCGAAGATGCAGTTCTACTCGTCTTTGTCCGACGCAACACCAAGCTCGCTCTGAGCTAGGAGAAGTGAGCAATAAGTATATCTCATTCTCAATTCCGCTTTGTGACCGGCAAGTGGCGGCATTTGACAGGAGTCCGAGTCTACGTACATCGTGACAGAAATGCGGTCTGACAAGACGTATGCACAATGAATTCTCTCGCACTGGAATCACCTCGGGTATAACAAGCTGTGATTACCAATTCGAGCTCAGCTTCAACATCAATTCCACATTTCCAGTCGATATCTCTAGCCTCAATTACAAATCTTGAGCTTGCAAAGTGTAAGAAGTACAAGAAGTACGAAATTCTGTTGAGCAACAGCAAGTGGCCACAGAGACAGATCTATCAATACGGACCTCAAATTCTGCATCTCCACCATGTCTACACAACCAATCCGGATCGGCTTCATCGGACTCAACAAGACCGACTCCTGGGCCGTCAATGCACATTTACCATACCTGAAAGACTCAACAAAGTACAGAATCGTAGCCCTGCTGAACAGCTCCGAGGAATCCGCCCAAGCCGCCATCGAATCTCACGCACTGTCATCCGAGACCAAGGCCTACGGCTCACCGGAGGCATTCGCAGCCGACGACAACATCGATCTCATAGTCTGCAGCGTTCGGGTGGACAGGCACTATCCTATACTCAAACGAATCCTCGAAGCCACCAAAGCAACAGCGGTTCATTGCGAATGGCCACTCGGGAAGAATCTAGCCGAAGCCGAGGAACTCACTGCTTTGGCGAAGAGCAGAGGTCTCAAGACGATCATCGGTCTGCAAGGTCGAAAATCGCCGACCGGACATGTCGTGAAGAGACTGCTCGAAGAAGGCAGAATCGGCGAGCCATTGAGTGTCACGATCACATTCGCAGGCTACAATTTCGGCGAAGCCGATCTCGAATCTCTAGCATATCTCTCCGACATCGACATCGGCGGAAACATGGTGACGATCCACTTCTCCCACACCCTGGACGTCATCACCAACGCCGTGGGCCAGCTCGCATCCTACTCCGTCGTCCTCGACACCAAGCGCGAAAAGACTCTCCTCCGAAACAGACCTCACACCTACAAGCCGCAAAGCGAGACCGACGAGTCCGTCAACATCGTCGGAGAGGTCAAGCGGACTTCGCACGATCAGATCGCCATTCAAGGCCATCTCAAGAACGGCGCCGTGTTTTCTTTCCACATGCGAGGCGGACATCCTTTCCCAGATACACCCGGTCTTGAATGGCGAGTGTATGGCGAGTCCGGAGAGATCAGGATCACGACGCCTTCTGCGAATTTGCACTTCGGCGCGCCGGGGCATAAGATCCAATTGCACGATCACAAGTCGGGGAGCGTGGAGAATGTTGAGATTCCAAAGGATGAGTGGGACGAGAAGGAGCTGCCGATCACGGCGCGTGCGCCTGCGAGGATCTATGAGGCGTTTGCTGATGGGAAGGAGGATGGGTACGGGGCTTGGGAGGATGCGGTGGTCAGGCATCGTCTCGTGGAGGAGATGTATGCGAGAGCGAGGGATGGGGGCACGGAGCCTGCGGCGAGATATGCGCACTTGTAGAGTCGGGTCGATGATAACATGAGGTATGCTTATAAGACTGGTGGCTAATGTACAAGGCTCACTACCATCGAGTGCTTCACGAATTGCGTAATCACAACGAGCCTGGCTCACGCGTCTCGCTGTCCACCTTTTTCTTCGATGTGAACAACCCCTTGACAAAATTCTCGGCTTTGTCCGTAGCACCACCAAACCCCTTGAACAGATCCAGCTCGAAGTCGTCGAAAGCCTTCTGCAGACTCTGCGTCGAAGCATCCCGCGCCGGTGCAAGTTCAGCATCCGGCGGATTCGCCCCGAGCGGGCTGGGTAGAAGTCCAGAGCTCCTTCGCTTTCGTCGCTTCACGCTGTCCAATAGGTCGTCCATCGATACTATCCTCGTTTCGCCTTCCGTGTTGCCCTTCTGTGACTGTGACTGGGCGGCGGTCAAGGGCTCGAGATAGTCGGGCGAAGCCGGGTCAATTATTTCAGATACGTCGAGTAGAATGTCGTCGAATGTGACTGGAGGCACCGTCTCGGTTACCTTGCTCGGCTTCTGAGGTGCAGGGGGAGGACTCGACGGAACCACGGCGGTAGCTCGCACCGGAGTCTGTACTCCATACTGCTTGCCCCATCTGCATTCTGATGGGTAGTCGCAATGGTTGCTGCAGTCCTTCTTCCGAATCGCACGGCTGGTCTGGAGGTCTGCAGGTCTCCTGACCCATCTGCCGTTCAACCACTGCCCTCCACTCTGAGCTGTTGGCGAGAAGAGAGAATCGGCCTCCTTATCCGCCAAGTCAAGCGCCTCCGCTGCATCGACCTGGTCCATAAGCGATCGTCGCCAGGTGCCCCAAGCCTTCCAGCCTTGATAATCGAATTCGCTGGCGCAAGCTTGGTGACGAATGGTCTTTTTGTAGCCATTCCTTTTGCTGCGTTTCATGACAGTCGTACCAGCACAGAAGAGATGACCGTCATCGAGACAGCGTCTTGTGATACCTAGCTGGTATACGCGATTGCATTTGTGGCATTGCCAGAGCCAGTGTAGGGGTGGCGATGGTGGTGGCGGGTATGTGTTGTCGGGTCGAATCCTTTTCGTGCGGTCTGTGAGATGTTGCTGCTTTGGAGGACTTGCTGGTGGCGTAATAGGCAGTCGTGGAGAGAACGGAGTAGGTGGAATCGCGAGAAACGATGACCGGTACGGTGTAGGGGTGATCGCCAATTGTCGAGGCATGACTTCGGAATGTTGGGTCTTTGTTGCAAAGTGGTGGGCAACGACGAAGGCCGGCTTCGTAGATGTGTGCACTGGTGTCTTTGCTAGACTGCGTTGTCCAACAGGCGCAATGGAATAACTGCCACTGTGTCGTGCAGAGAGCGTCGGTCAAGATCCGCCGAAAAGTTGGGCGACGGGCAAGATGCTGAAGTCGGGAGAAGAGGCGTGAAGAGCGAGGTCATGTCACACGGTCGCAATGTGCATGGCCCAAATCTCACAATCAAAGACATTTCGCTGATTCGTCTGAGTTCTTTGTCTGTCTCAATATTCGAAGTTCTTTGTATTGTGGGACTGGGGTCGCCACGCATTGGGAGGAGTTTCACCCGCTTTGTCCCACCCGGACTTGCACTTCACCCACTTCACTTGATCAAAGTCGCCGACCACATTCGCCGATGACGTTCTCCGATGGGCAGTATGAAACCCAGTTAGGAGTGTGTCCCAAGCGCCCGAGAGCGTCCATCCTGCGTAGTGGTTATGCGCCACCGAATCTGAAGGTCTGGATTGTGTGTTGTGGTTGCAGTCGCTCGAAGGTGTAGTTGCATGCATCAGTTTGCAGTCGGTCCTTCGAAGCCTTTTCGTTGTGACCCAAAATGCGAGAGGCCGCTCAGTCTGTTATTACCCTCAAAGCCTGTACCATAAGTCCAAAGATGAGGCCACGACTGACGCCAGGAACCTGCAAACAGTCAAACACTTTGCCTAGCGCTTCTCCGCTGGCGGCAGCGCCCATGACGCTGGTCAGTGCTTGCGGCATGCCCTTGGTCACCAAAAGCTTCCGCGCTTTGATTCTCAGCTCTTCTTTCTGCTCGAAAGTCTTCTCTGGATAATCGCGTTTCCAAATTTCGAGTTCTTCAGCGGTCGGTAAACCGTTCTCCCGCATCTTATAGATATGATGAGCAACGCCTGCGTCGCTGAAGTTCGCATCAAGAAGAGATGACTGGATCAACTCTTTGATCGACGCTAACTGTGGATTTCCAGGTCGCAAAAGGAACGTCTTGGCCGCGGTGAGGAGAGTGCGGCGGATTTGCCAGGCACCAGATAGAGTGTAAAGCTCTGAGATGACGGCGAACATCAGCTCGACAGCCACAGAAGTCTCGCGATCACTCAGTGGTTTCTTCTGCACGGTCTCGGACTTCGCGGTGGCATTGTCTGAGCCTTGTTCGGCTGAAGTCGAGGACCTGTCGAGCTCAATAGACTGCGACATGCGAGGGTCTGCTACGGAGGATCGAGAAGTCTCGATGCTATTCCTTCCTGGAGTTGCAGGAAAAGCATAGTCTGGCGGCATTTCCGAAGGTGGCGGTGGCAGATTGATGGTTTCCTCAAGCCTCGCATCCGCCGAAGGCAGTTGTGTCGTCGAGACTCTGGGCGACGCCTCTACAGACCTCGGTGGCTCGCGCTGACTGATAATACTACCGGGCCTGCTGACTGATGGGCTAGTCTTGTGCCTTGCATCCACGCTGGCAATCGTAGACCCACTCCCGCGACGTTGCCTCTGTGGCAGTGAAGGCTCACGAAGCGACTCGGTGCTCTCTCTGTCGTCGCCCAACGAGCCAAGATAGCTGTCGGTCATCATAGGCTGTTGGAATGCGCTCGGCTTGGACTTGTGCCTTGGTGTCGTAGATTCTTCGTTGCTTGCGACGGTATTATTCCTGCTCGGACTTGATTGCGATTGACTCGGCCTTTTCCCTGCAGCACCGACAAGTCCAGCGACGCCTCCGAAGACAGCTTTGCCGCCACCGGCCACTTGCTTCGGCGCTTTCGTGAGCACATTCATCATGTCTCCTCCGAGCTTGCCAAATGCATCGGGCGTTGGCCAACCGAAGCCCTTGACAGCACTGCCGGGCGATTTGGTAAGTCCTCTGTCCTTTTCCAAGAAGCGCTTCATGCCTTCGCTCTCAGACAAGGGCTGATACTTTACAGCATCGTTCAAGTATCGCTCCAAGTCAGCCCGGAGCGATGCTTTGGTGGTCGATTTCCATTTCGGTAGCTCTGCATGAGTCTCCGTGAAACGCACTCCGGTGATGACAGAGATCCGTCTAATGACCTCGTGCAGAGTCTCGAAGTCTGCATATTTCCGTGCGATCATCCAGCCAGGGAAGAACGAGTTGGCTGGTTCAATCTGTATTAAATAGTCGCCCATTGGTTTTGACTTGATAGTTCCGCGTTCACCAGGAACGCTGTCGTCGAAGATGGAAATGTTGGCATCGAGCAGGGTGAGTTGTGGCCGCGCCCGCTCTGCAGCGTCTGCATGTGCTGTAGCCTGTTGTGATGGGCCGAGCTGATCAAAGCTGGTAAATTGCGAGCCGGTCGCAGCTGGCTTCACTTCCGCTTCGATTGGACTCTCCACGATGGAGGTGACTTCCGAATGCTGATTCAGGTCGCTCTGGCTTGACGTCGGTGTCGGTATGCCTGGGGTTGCTGTTTCTGGTACACTTTCCGCGACTGATGGCAGTTCTCGGCTGCCGCTCTCCTCCAAAGCTCTGCGGCGATCTTCCTCGATCATCATTTGGGTGAGTCTCTGAGCTTCCCTCATAGCTTCGTCCATTGCTTCCTCCGCTCGACTGACCTTCCTCTTATGCGCTACAACCTCAGGCCCTCCGTGCGCAGTTGTTCGTCCGCTCTCTGCTTTTTCAGGCTGAGTGCCGTTGACCTCAGCTTTGGGACTGCTAGTCCTACCCTCCACCCCTGCATCTACGATATCCATGACCTCCTTTGCTGTTTCCGACTCCTCAAGCGCATACACGATCCACTCGTTGATCCATTCTGGTCTTGAGCACAGAGTCACCGTAGATCCGAGAATGAGTTGTGCAAATACCTCTTTCAGGAAGGCATGCACTGGTGGACAGTTGTAGGACTTCGGGTCGAGATAGGCCTGGAGAATCTCTTCCGACGACTCCCTCAATTTCCTCTTTTGAGCCTCTTCGTCCAACATGTATGACAGACTGCAGTCCGGCTTCGTTTCCAGATAGGTCAAGATAGCTTCTTCGGCAGGACTGTTCGGAGAAGCATTGAGAGCAACAGAAAGCTCGTTCAGCAGAACGATAATGATCGAGCTGGCGTTGGCAGAAAAGTCAAGAAACGTGTCAGCGGGTCGCTTGCGTCCCAGGTGACTTGAAAGCGAAAGCACGAAAGCCGTAAAGGTCCGCCGACTCGCTGCTGGAAAGCTTTGCTCGCCTGGAATCGTTGCATCGTACCAGTAGTGGACGTAGTCCTTGATCACAGCGTCGGTGAACCTTTCAAGGGCCACTGATGTCTCTGGTCCGAAGCTTGAATAGTCCAACGCCTGGTCCGCGTACACCTTGTCGGCCACTGTGGATTCCTCTGTCTTGCTGCCATCTCTCCACTCCAGCACCCTCCTGGCCACCTCAACGCCCACTTCTCGCCTTCGATTCTGCTCTACCTTCTTGACTTGATCATCCCGGCTGTCGCCACGAATGCCCTCCCATGTTGCATGCAAAACCACACCACCGGCGACACCGATTATGACCAAGCCGACCCTGCCGAGTATGAGGTACGTGCTCGCTCCCAGTCCGACGAGGCAAGCACCCAGTGTTTCGTTCGAGGCGTGCGAGAGGAAATCGAGAGCTTTGTCGGCGATAGGCTGTAATAATGTCGGTCCAGGAGACGCGTGTTGCGTTGAACCTGCCTGCAGGTTGTTCTCCGACTTTATAGCTGGCTCCCCCGTCGAGGGTTCATCGATGGCCACTGGGGTGCTGCTTGCCGCTGCATCGGGCAGAGCTGCGTCGGGAGTTGTATCATCCATTGTCGGAAGAGATATGGTGTCCTGTCATCGCGCTACTGACATGATCGAGAGAAGAGATGGTCGTGTCCTTTGAGACCTACTCCCCTCACATCGTCGCTGAAGTTGCGCGTCAAATGATGCAGGGTCAACGACGATCGCTCGGTCGAGGTCTGAGGTTGGCCAAAAGTCGAGGCGAGGTCGATCTGAGCTTCCAACCACGAAACATCAATTCAACAAATCCAACATATCGTCACATCCGCTGAACATGGCAGGAGAAAATGCAGCGCCTCAGGCGCAGACCGCTGCCGACAAGCTCAACCTGATCAAGAGCAACCTCCAAGTATGCAAGAAACACAAAATGCCTGACAGGACAATGCTAACATGTGACTCAAGGAAGTGCTGAATCCTGAAATTATCGAAGAAGTCCTGAACAAGGGCGAAAGGCCGCTGAAGATCTACTGGGGCACTGCGACAACAGGCAAACCTCACTGCGGATACTTTGTGCCTATGTTGAAGATTGCCGAATTTCTGGCTGCCGGATGTGAAGTCAAGATCCTCCTCGCTGATGTCCACGGCTTCCTCGACAACCTCAAGGCGCCAATCGAGCTTGTGGAAGAGAGGGCAAAGTACTACCGTCACTGCATCACTGCAGCATTGAAGGCTGTCAACGTCGACACGTCAAGATTGGTGTTCGTACTGGGATCCACCTACCAAACCACTGGAGATAGCGGAGCGAAATACTTCATGGATCTACTGCGACTCAGCACTTCAGTCTCCGGCCACGATGCAACCAAGGCTGGATCAGAAGTGGTCAAGCAAGTCGAAGCCCCGCCTCTTTCATCTCAGATCTACCCACTCATGCAGGCATTGGACGAGGAGTACCTCGGTGTCGATGCTCAATTCGGCGGTGTTGACCAGCGGAAGATCTTCACACTCGCAGTCGAGGCTCTGCCTCGTATTGGAATGAAGAAGCGAGCTCATTTGATGAATCCTCTCATCCCAGGTCTCCAAGAAGGAGGCAAGATGAGCAGTTCCGATCCAAATTCGAAGATCGACCTCATCGATCCGCCCGAGGTAGTCACAAAGAAGTTGAAGAGCGCATTCTGTCCGCCAAAGCAGGTGACGGGGAATGGCGTGCTAAGTTTCGTGGAATTTGTACTGCTCCCGGCCTCCGCATTGAAGAACAACGGCACGCCCAAATTCGTTGTCCAACGTCGTGATGCCGAGCCATTGGAATATGCCGACATCAAGAAGATGCAAGAAGACTACGAAGCAGACATTCTTCAGCCTCAGGCGCTGAAACCCGCAGTCACCAAAGCACTTCTCGAGATTTTGGAGCCGATCAGGAAGACATTCGATGAGAGCAAAGAATGGCAGGAGGTTGAACAGAAGGCTTACCCACCACCGCCGCCCCCAGAGAAGAAGAAGAAGAAGGAGAGGAATCTTGGTTCACGTTTCCCTGGTGCAAAGCCCGCTGCTGGGGGTATTGAGGCGAAAGCGGATGGACACCTCGAGGGTCCAGGTGCACAAGAGGCGAGTGTAGGAAGGAGCACGGAGGAGGCCATGAAGAAGCTTAGCGTCGCGGAGGGCGACAAGGCATGAATGTCGACTGCTTTGGGAACTGCTTAGAGCAGCATATCAATGTGAAGAAAAGTATCGTGTGATTGAGGAATGATGTGGTCACACGGCCCAGGCTCTTCGTGTGTGCCTGCGCTGTACATACGCGTGTGGTTGTCAGAAGACAATGCAGCTTGGACGACTCAAGAGATGTCGAGCAAAGCATGTTCTAGACAATGACTGCAGAAGCGAAGGTCCTCATATCGGGACACTGTTGATTGCATCAAGGCCAATGTTATTGTTGAACGTACAATGACCGATGTACTTATCGTTTGTGTCGTTTTATGCAGCGCCACAGATCGTGAATCGGAGGATGATCGGTTCCTCAGCCACACAGAAGAATTCCTTGGTTCGGATTCTCGACAACACATGCGAGGAGGATTCAATCCAAGAAACATGACCATCACAACCATCATGCTTCCACTTCGCGATGCTCTCCATTTCTATTTCACTTGCAGCGCCGCTGGATGAGAGGTCGCGGTGAGCTAAAAGCGGGCTCGGCAACTCTGTGAAGCCATGGCAGGCGCGTCGGCGACCTCTTCGCGCGGAGACGCCACAAAGACAAGGGAGGGCCGGTTCATGCGGAAGGTGAGGCTTCTTGTCGATGGCGGAAACTGTCGCCTCTCGTCACGAAGAGATTGTGAGACAACACGTCCATCCATCGCCAGAACCTCTGCCTACGCATGTCTTTTTGCTAATGGCTTTTGCAGATGCGTCGGGCAAGCTTCATATCACCCATCACTGGCGAAGTTTCGAAGAGACAGTTCACTTTACGAGACGCAAGCAGTCGCTTCACCAACGAGCGCTCGCCTTTGTTGGGAGAGCAGAACGCAGATCGTGCCCAGGAATCTAGGACGGCCACGACAATATGGATCGCTTGCCGCAGTCGAGCGATCAGCTTCTGGGACTTTGCGCGCTCTCCCACCGGCCAAGGCATCTTCAAATGTTCCATCGCGTACCTCATCGGGAGTATGGCCACTCTGGTCCCTGCCATATCCCAATGGTTCGGCAGTAGTCAAGACAGCAAGCATATGGTGGCGACCGTGACCGTGTACTTCCACGCTGCACGAACAGCTGGCAGCATGCATGAAGCGACTGTTCTTGCGCTCATTGCCTTTTGCTATGCCAGCTTCATCTCCTTCAGCAGCATGGGTGTCTCGATCCTCTTCGCGCAGTACGATCTTTTAATGGTCGGTCACGCCATCGTCCTGGTCGTGTTCGTGGCAGGAGGCTTTGGTCTCATGGCTTGGGTCAAACTGCGACTGGCCAATCCTCTTGTCAACGTTGCAACCTCGCTTGCATCTCTGGGAACCATCACGGTCTTGATCCGTGAGGGATCAGTACAAGCTGGTGCATTCTCTACCCAAAGAGTGACTCAGGTGCTCGGAATGATTATTCTGGGCATGGTCATCGCATCACTCGTCAATATTATCATACTTCCCTCGCTGGCGCGGAAGAAGCTGTCTGCTGAGATCGAGAAGAATACAGACTTGCTGGGAGAGGTGTTGATCAGTATAACCAGGGCATTCCTGCAGGGACGAGAGTCTGAGCTGGAGGACGAGTCGTTCAAGTCTTTGAACAAAGAGCACCAGTCATCCCTCATCGCTGTCAAGAAGATTCTTAGCGAGGCCAAACGCGAGCGCTACATACTGGGCGATGAAAGAATATACGCTGTGGAAGCCAGGCTCGTATCATGTCTGGAGACCCTCTCGCAGGATCTTGGTGGTCTGAGCAGCGCAGCAAGAGCCCAATTTACGTTCATCAACCAGCCACACGATGCCGCCGCACCAACCTCAACCACAGTAGACAGAGGCTCGCCCGTCGCTTCGCCCATTCAAACTCCGAACCACGAGCCCTCCCAGTACTTCACCAGCTTGGACATCATCTCAGAGTCGCCAGAATTGCCTTTCATCGCGACCAATGGACGGAGCGATACAACCGATCAGAACAAGCATCAGAGACACAACAGTGCTCCCCGACTGGATCACTTGGGATCTATAGCATCGCCGTCAGGCACGACAACACCTTGTTCCACGTACAGCCAGAATGAGCCGGGAACGCCTGAAATGCGAGACACTTTCGGCGGAGCACTACTCGCCAAAAGCCCGGGAGATATGTTCGTCGCCTTTATTAGCCAGCTTGGACCGCCCACGAAGTCACTGGTGTACACCTTGAAACAGTTGCTTGACGAGCTGCCATTTCAGGCCGGGACGCCCGATCGCAATCCGTGGGCCGCACGCCACGTACACGTCGCCGTGACGAAACAGTTCCACTCGAGCCTCCGGCAGGCAGTGGAGCTATACCGGCAGTCTCGCAAGGATGCCCTTAGCTCTCTCTACCAGAATCGAGCCGTCAACGCTGCGCTGAACGCTAAGCGAAGCACCAGATCTTTCCAATCTCATAGAGTCCTGAGCGGCCCAGAATCGCCGACCGAGGGGCGACGTCAATTGAACCATTCCAAGACGCTCTTCGATCGACGGCCGGATGAGGTATTGGCCGATATCGAGGAAGTGTCAGCATGTTGCGGTCATTTCTCGTTCTCGTTACTTGACTTTGCTGAAGACGTGTTCACATACCTGGACATACTCGATGATCTGAAGCTCGAGATGGAAGCTCAAGTCAAATCTTGGAGGTGGCTGATCTTTTGGAAGCCAAGTGCAAAACCTCGAGCGCCGGGCATCAGCAGACGTAATACCCATCCGGAGTCCTACCCGGAGCCTAACAACATGTACGACGTACCAGCTGCAATCAAGAAAGCGGACGACTTCGCCGATCCGGAAAAGGCTTTGGCTGGCAGACCTTGGTACTACAGCATCTACAAAGCCAGCACAATTCTACGTCGAGACGATGTACGCTTCGCGATCAAGGTTGGCTTTGGAGCTGCCTTGTACGCACTGCCAGCCTTCCTGCCAGAGACAAGGCCTCTGTTCCTCCACTGGCGAGGTGAATGGGGCTTAGTCTCATATATGGTCGTATGCTGTATGACCGTTGGAGCTTCCAACACGACCGTAAGGAATTCCCATCGACGACACGCATTCTCACAAAGCGCTAACCAACTGACAGGGCTTCAATCGCATGATCGGCACCGTGATCGGTGCCGGATGCGCGGTGCTGGCATGGCTCATCTCAAACCACGACGGTGTGGCCAATCCCTACCTGCTAGGGTTCTTCGGGTGGCTTATGTCCGTGGGCTGCTTCTATATCATCATTGCGAAAGGAGATGGCCCCATGGGACGTTTCATAGTACTGACGTACAACCTGGGCGCCCTCTACTCCTACAGCTTGTCAATCCACGACGACGACAATGACGATGATGAAGGAGGCATTGATCCGGCCATCTGGTCAATCGTCCTCCATCGAGTTGTCTCAGTGCTGGTGGGCACAATCTGGGCCATCATTATCTGCCGATGGATAGCGCCGATCTCAGCACGACGGAAGCTACGAGAAGGGTTGTGCATCCTTTGGCTCCGAATGGGCTTGATCTGGAAGAGAGATCCACTCGCAATGTTTCTTCTCGGAGAGCCAAGGAATGCATACATGAATATCCGTGACGAGGCGGAGCTTCACTCGTTCCTTGCGAGCTTACGCGGCCTGCTAAAGGCTGCATCGTCAGAATTCGAGTTCTCCGGACCATTTCCGGAGAAGATTGTTGGCCGTATGCTGGAGCGTGCTGGCCACATGCTCGATGCCTTCCATGCGATGAATGTGGTGATATCGAAGAACCTGCAATACACCCCCGGAGAAGCGACATTGCTTCGATACACGCGGCCGGAACGATTCGCCCTGTCCGCTCGCATCAGCCATCTTTTCACCGTGCTCGCGAGCAGTATTACGCTGGAGTATCCTTTGAACGACGTGCTCCCAAACATAGACGACAGACGAGATCGATTGCTTGCGAAGATATCACAGTATCGAGGCACCGAAGAGGGCAAAGAATTGACCACCGAGCAGGACTATGAGATGCTTTATGCATATGTTCTTGTCACGGGCCAGCTGGCGCAAGATATCGCAGCCGTGGGGGCCGAGTGCGAGACCTTGTACGGCACGCTCAACGAAGAGAACTTGAAGTTGGATTAGCTGGTCGTGGCTAGAAGGGCGCGATGTCGTTGGAACGAGGTGGCACAGTGGCGTCCAGCTTGTGTCGTCCTGCCATGCATGCAGAATCTCTCGCCGTGTCCTCAAAAGTCAAGCGAGTCGCACGATAAGGAGGGCGGCTCGGTGAGTTGCGAGCAATCTCGGTCATGCACTCCGGCACTAAGCCAGAATAACGTGTTGAATGCACTTGTCAGCGCCACACGCGCCACGCGGACTGGCTAGTCGATATCTTAATGATGCCCGATAAAGGCCAATGATCGGCATTGTGGCGATCAGTCGAAAGCGATCTGCGTCTTTCGCGCCACCGAAATGAACGTCCGCATGACTGGGAATCACTTGTTCGGGAACATGCGAACGCCATGTTGCACGCATGGCTTTGATCGGAAGTTGACCCGATAAAGCTATTGTGCATCGTCACATAGCACAACAGACGTGAGGTACGGACTCAGGAGCTTCCCAGCAGTCAATTGAAACTGCGACAGATCTTGTGGTCAACACTACTCCACGACCTTTGCAGATATCATCTGCAGTCGTCGTGCGTCTTATTCTCATGTCGCGCAGAGAGAGCCGCTGAGTCCTGACATGTTGTAGAGCGTCGCAGTCGTTTGATCTCGATTAACGAAGTGCAACGCTCTCGACGTACATGATGTCTGTCGTGGCCAGAACATGCTTCTGCGGTGATATGATGTACTACATGATGATTCCATCGCGGTCAGAATGGCCCCTCAGAATCATGGCTCGGTCGTCGATGAGTGCTTTGAAACATCAATGCCTGTCTGTCAAGGTGTCAAAAGACGCAGAAGCTGGTCTAGAAGGTGCTGAAACGTCGCAGAACCCTTGATGGACCATGTGCGAGTCATGGAGTCGCAGCAAGGCAGGCCACATGCTTCATAGTGTTTCGAGTATTTGATGCGACTCTCATCTCTGCTTTTATCTCTCACCCACTCACACATTCTTACTCTTCGAACCAACAACATTAACATTGTCAGCCAGGAGCATGACTTAATAGCCCATACCGACCGACCGAGATGAGCTCGCACTTTGGAATCATTTTGCTTGCGGGAGCCGATGCACGTTCACGTCGAATACAAAGCGTCGACGACCAGACAAACGACCTGTCAACTAGCCAGTTCGAGCGGCGGACCAAGAGCAGAAATCCCTCTCAGACTGATGGAGACCAGAGCGAAATCGCGAAGAGAGCAAAGTCTGGTCTTGGTAAGATCCCCGGTAGCACTCATCGAGCAATCATCAAACTAACGCAACGCTTCCATCAGACTTCCAATTCAAAGGCAAAGACGAATCAATGCTCCACATAGCCGCTCGGCACAATCGACACGATGCTGTGCTGAGAGAAATCAAGAACGGCGCGGATGTCAGCGTTCAGAACCGGGACTTGCAGACGCCGCTGCATGTGGCGTGTCGACACGGCCATCTGAAGATCGCGAGGACGCTCATCGAGCATGGCGCTCAAATCGAGGTTGAGAATGACCATGGACAGACGCCTCTGCAAATAGCGAAGAGCAGAGGATACGTTGACATCGTTCGGCTGTTGGTTTTGGAGGGCACTTTGGCTGGTCGTGCGAGGCATGGCAATCCTGGGAATGGGCTCAAGCCGCTTTGCGCTGGACGCAAATAGTGAGCTACGACTTGACGATGAGGTACAACACAATAATGTAATGTAATGCAATCCGAATACCCGATCTACACCACCAAATTGTCCACACGTTCTCCGTTCAGCACTGCCAAAATGGTCTCCACTGCCAACTTCCCATTAGCAGCTTGGTTCTCCTGTGTGGATCCTCCCACGTGAGGTGTGATGATGCAGTTGTCGACCGCCAGAAGCTGATTGTATGCTTTGACAGTAGGCGGATCAGTCTCTGGAGCATCCAAGGCAGCGCCGAAGATCTTTCCAGTCTCCAGGGCGTCCAGCAGCGCCTCCTCGTCGACAATGCCACCGCGTGCGCAGTTGATGAGGATTGCATTCTGTCTCATCAGCCCCAACTCACGCTTGCCTATCAGACCACGGCTGACATCCGTCAACGGGACATGCAAGGTCACGACATCCGAGGACCGAAACAGCTCGTCCAGATCAACCACTCGACGGTGGGGAATGTCTTCCCAGGCTCCGTTCGGCACGAAAGGATCGTATGCGATGATACTACCCTCCATGGCTCCGATCCATTTCTTCGCCACGGCTCGACCGACGTTACTCATGCCGACGATTCCAATGGACTTCCGATAGAGAGACTGTCCCATCAAATTGGAGCGCACGAGCTTCTTCCCGCGGAGCAGCATCCGGTCCATCTCGACGACCCGGCGACTGACACACAATGCCAGTGTCAAGGTGAGCTCCGCCACAGCCTCGCTGTTGATAGCTGCAGTATTGCAGACCGCCACGCCGTGATGCTTTGCGGCTTCCAGATCGATGTTGTCGACACCACTACCGAGCTTGACGATGACCTTGAGCTTTTTAGCCATTGCGAGATCTTCCGCTTTGATGCGAGTCTCTGAGCGAATCAGAATTCCATCTGCTTCCTGGTGCCATGAGCCCTCTCCTCCGGGTAGCACAACATCCACGTCCGACTCGTTGAGGAGCTTGATGGCATCCGCGTGGTAGGCGTTCAAGACGAAGACCTTTGGTTTCGACATGTTTGTCGAGAGGCATTGCAAGCTCGAGGAGAAAGTCTCGCCGTCAGCAGCAGTTTTATGGGAGCTTGGGAGCGGGGAAGTGGTCAGACATCTGGGATCATGCATTAAAAACCTCCTCGATAGCTGATTTGTGTGATGTATTCTGGCCAGACCCCTCACTCCATTGGCAGAACTGTTTGGCATGGCTCGAACTGGCCCGTACGATCCTAATCGAACAGCTTCGCCACAAGATACAGCCCGCGCTGATACCGCCAACGTTGATGCACGATGCGAGCTCGTTGGTATTGCTGCAAGCCACCAAAAATGGCGAGGCCGTGGTCGATTCATGGTGCCGCTTCGTGGTTCTCGTCGACCTTTGGGTACTTCGAATGTCTCGAGTGCGCTGGCACGAACCCATGTCCGGCGCCCACAATGGAATGTCAGATTCTTGACACGACCCCTGCTGGTCGTTCGCGCTAGCCGAATACGGAAGCAGCGGAGTCGTGACTGCCAAACCTCGGCTGTGACCTCACGGCCATTGTTATAGGACATGTATCAGTAACAGATCTTGTCTTTCAACCAGCGATATACACCTCATCACAATGGGCAACGAAGACCAGACCAAAATGGCCAATGAAAAGGCTACAGCGAGAGCTTCGCAGCTATCTGCACATCTGTCGTCCACGAACGACGAGAATGGAACTCCACCCAATGCCGGTCGACGTCGACGTCGGAAGGAGACAGATGACGAGTTACCGGCTGACTATAGCGACATTCTGGGCCAATTGAAGACCCTTCGGAAGATGGCTGATACCCCGAACAATGAACGTCGAGGATATGTCCGACAGAAGCAATCTGGAAAACTATGGGTCCGCGAACGAGTATATAAACTACTCGATCGAGGATCGTTCAAGGAAATCGGAGGCCTAACTGGAAAGGTCAAGTGGAAGCAACTTGGAGGCGAGCGTGAGGAACCCGAAGATTATACGCCTCACAATAACGTCCAGGGTTTCGGCAAATTGAACGGGAGGCAAATCGTGTTCACTGCAGACGACTTCAGTATTCGAGCCGGCCATCAAGATGGACATCTCATGGCGAAGACGCTGTACACCGAGCAACTTGCCATCAGCATGAAGCTGCCAATGGTCAAGCTGACGGATGGATCTTCCGGCGGCGGCAGCATCACATCGATTGAGTCAAGTGGCTTTTCGTATGTCCCACCAATGCAGGGCTTCGATATCGTGGCAAAGCAGTTGAACATGGGCATTCCCAATCTCGGGGCTGTCCTCGGGCCGGCAATCGGGCTGGGAGCAGCTCGTGTGGTGTCTTGCCATTTCTCAGTGATGGCCGGGGACATCGGCAGCTTGTTCAACGCCGGACCATCGGTCGTCGAGAAGGCAACATTTGAAGAAGGACTCAGCTTCACTGATCTCGGCGGACCGGCGATGCACTGGTGAGTCAGACCGCGCTCTTGACTATACACATACCCGGCATCTCATGCTCACTCCAATAGCACGAACGGAACCATCGACAACTTAGCAGCGGATGAGGAAGAGTGTTTCGGGCAAATCCGGACCGTATTGGGCTATCTGCCGAATTGCGGGACCCAGGTGCCTCCGGTCGTACAATGCGAAGACCCAGTAGATCGTGTCAGCACAGAACTCAGGACGGTGATTCCCAGGAAAAGAGAAAGAATGTACGATCCGCGAAAAGTCATCAACACCGTCGTCGACGCCGGGAGTTTCTTCGAGATTGGCCACCTGTGGGGCCGAACGGCCATCGTCGGGTTGGCGAGACTGAGCGGAAGACCTGTGGGCATCATCTCCAACAACGCAGAAATACTCACCGGCGCGATCGACGCAGCCGGCTCGCAGAAGCTGACAAGACACTTGAAGTTCTGCGACATCTTCAACCTTCCGATTTTGCAGTTTGTCGATGTGCCGGGATACGCGGTGGGCACGGTGGCCGAGCGGACAGCAACGATGAGATGGGGAGTCGAGCTTACCAAGGCGTACTACACCACGACCGTACCGATTTTCAGCGTCATCATCCGCAAGTGCTTTGGTGTAGCAGGCGGGGTAATGGTTGATTGCAGAAACCCTCGTACGAGGATCGCATGGCCCTCAGGCGAGTGGGGCAGTCTACCACTAGACGGTGGCATTGAAGTTGCACATTCGCATGAGTTGCGCCAGATTGAAAAGGAGAAGGGCGTGGAGGCGAAGAACGCGAGATACAAGGAGCTGCAGACGATGTATCGGAGGTTGATGAATCCAGTGAGGACGGCGAATCATTTCAGCGTAGAGGACATCATCGACCCGGCAAAGACCAGAGGATTGGTCGCGGAGTGGCTGAGGATGGTGTACGAGGCGGAGTTGCCGGAAAGAGTCATGCAGAGGGTGTGCGGAAAGTTGCAGCCAGTCTATGCTTAGATATTAGCTGTACCGTGTGAAGCAGTATCTGCCTTGAATGAGAGCTCGAGGAAATGCAGGGAAGACCTCGGTATTGTTCTGCGACTTTGGTCTGAGGACCGGCCCATGTGAAGCCAGCCCATCGATCTGCCAGTGAACGATGGACAGTGACTGGTGTGATGTGCGCAATGATCCTGCGAGAAATTGCACAAATTCGGTATTGATGTCGGTACACTGAGTCCGCCTCTCATCTCTGGTTCCTCATCTCCATCTTCAGCAGTTCGGGATGTCGGTGGACACCCGGCATCAATCCCATACCCATCGCGCGTCGTATCGCCTTTGCCATCTTCCTTTGATTCACAGGCCGTAGCCCGGTATCGTTGCTGTGTCGGATTCGTCCCATCGGCGTAATGTACTCGGACATGATGCTGAAGTTCTGCAGTAGCACAGTACTGTTAGCGGTTTGACCTCAAGGAGATATTGCATCCATCCTGCAACTCACCTTGTAGTGATCCAGAGGATTCACGCCCAGTTGATCGAGAACGTCGTATTTTGGTCTCGGCTTCCTGCGCAGCTTCTTCCACTTTGACATTTCCACACCGCTCAAATCATGCGGTGCGTAGACATCACCAGCTTTCCACCGCCGTGGGATTTGCTGCGAGAGATCCTTGGCCGAATATGTGCGTTCGGCATCGCGTTGTGCTTGCGTCTTGTGGAATTGCGTCGACTTGCTCGTGCTCTCCAGGATACTTCGTGCTGCGAGATCGAAGGATTTGCTGGATCGTTGGGAGGATGCTGGGCTAGCGTTCTGCTCACGAGAGGCTTGAAGGGTCTCTGCAGAGGTACTGTCAGATCGTGGTCGTATATAGAGCATGCGTGTATGCGCCGACTAACGTGTGAAGGCTGCTGTTGAGGACTGCGGAGCTTGTCGCTGCGGCGGCGCGGTGGTGATATTTCGTCGACATTGACGACAAACCGTCGAAGGCCGCAATGTGAGCCGCGCAAAGGCTGATTCCAGGGACATGATCGTGTGTGTTTGAGCGGACGGTCAGAAGTGGGCGGTCGTCCGCATGGATGGTGTTTGCGGAGAAAGTCTCACCTCCGAATTGAGATGATGCTTGGCGTGCAACATCATCTGCGAAGAAGAGCCATTACAACACAATCCTTCTTTACAGATCAAGTACCCCGCCACTGACAACGACACTGAACGACTGAAATTTCTGCCTAGCGCAATCGATGGATCCCAGTCCTTCGAGGTCTTCTCGTCGTTGACATGCCGTGCCATCTTACCCGCCACATCTTTCGCCGCCTTCTGGCCAACGAGCCCGTCGTCCATCGCGGATGCCTACGGCGACACGCCTACTGTACGACTCGAATACACAATGTATGCGCTGGAGCTTCGACGCTGGGCCATGGGGCCCGGTCGGGATCGCATTCTCAACGGCGAACCTTTTTCGACTTTAGCATGTTCCGGAAGAAGCAGAAAGAGAGCAAGGACGCAGATATCGCACCAGGCGTGGAGGACATGATGCAGTTCGCGAAGCTCGAGAGAATGAATGCTCGTCTCCCTCCCCCAGAGCAGATGATGAAGGCAATTCGAGACTTCTTCAATTTCAAACTGTACCAGAACTCCTCGCACGGAATCGAGGATACACAAGCGGAGCTGGTACTGCAGTCTCTGCGATATTGCGTGCGATCTAGAGTCGCAAACAAAGAGGAAGCGACATCATCCGAGAGCATCAAGGTCTTCGCCAACATGGCGAAAGCGGCGGCGCGAGTGCTTCGTCGTTCGAACCCGCCGCCCACACGCTTTCATGCTGACCTCGCCAGAGAGTTGTTCGTCGAGTTGAAGGAAGTCGGCTTTACCGAACGCATGGTTCTGTTAGCGCTGAAAACATGCGCGATAGTTCTTAGCCAAGTAGGACGCTTCAGCGAAGCTCGCGACCTTATTCTCCACTACGAAGCACTAGCAGGCGACCGCAGTCACATAAGCAATGGCAGGGATAGTGGTGACGTTGGACGAATAGAAGGGGCGAACGCTGCTGCGGCTGAACCTTTGACTGCGCTGGATGTACGTGCACGGGTCTGGCCCAGTTTACTTCAAGGATGCGCGAGAGTCAACGATGGCGTTGGAGTACAGAGCACTTTGAGACTAATGCGAGACCGTGGACTTGATGGAAATGTCCATGTGGCCGAAGCTATGCTAGTATATGCCCTGCACGGAAGTGATGCGCATGCCATAGAGAAGTGGTTTCTTGAGGCCGGTCGAGCAGAGGAAGCAAGGACCACAAGAGCGAACAGTCCCGATGCGTCTCTTTCATATCGGCTATCTGAGGTTCTACAGTGGTGTCTCGCGCATGGCGAATTGGAGCTTGGCCACAAGATCGTGCGGCGAAGCTTAGGTAACGATCCCCCAAAGCTAGTCTGGGACTGTGTATTCGTTTGGGCAGCTGGGACTGGAAAGGGTGCCGACGAAATCAACCGGATGCTGGACGTCATGGAGGCCTCCAACAAGAGCAAGGCCAATCGCGATGAGTGGAGACTGCCAGACATCCAAACTATCAACGGGCTGGTGAATTACGCTGTGTCGAGGAACGACCCTTACTTGGCCGAGCGCTTCATCGCCTTAGGAAAGGCCAGAGGCATCGAGCCCGATGCTTGGACATATGTGCTGCAAATGCAGTATCGACTCAAGGTCAACGATGTTGACGGTGCTCTTGTGGCCTACAAGAATCTGCAAGCAGCAGGCAATTCTTCAGAGAAGGATGGACCGACTGTGAACAAGCTGATCGTTGCGTTGTGCCAATCGCAGAGGCACGACTTTGACACGATAATGAACGTAGCGGCCGATCTCTCGGACCGACAGGTGCGGTTCGAGGCGGAAACGGTCTCAAGGCTTGCCCTTCTCCACTTCAGCCGCGACGAGCTCCACGATGTTATCGACCTGCTTAATACGCACTCCTTCCATTTCTCCTCGACAGAACGGGAGAGCATTCGAAACAGCATCGTAGGATACTGTACGGACCCAGCGACCAGAACGCCTCGAGCCTGGGATGCGTACTGTATTCTTCGCAATATCTTCGATGAGACTCCTCGACCGCAAAGGATACAATTGATGGAGGAGTTCTTCCGCCGCGGACGTCCGGACATGGCTGGCAACATTTTCAACGCTATGCGCGCCCACTCAACATTTTCAACGCTATGCGCGCTCACTCACGAAGCGACACATATCCCAACACCGACACATATGTTTCCGCGTTCCTGAATGCAGCCAAGATCAAAGATCTTGACAGCCTCGAGGTCATCCACAACCAGCTCAAGCTGGACTACAATATCGACCCGTCTACCTATCTACGCAATGCCCTCATCATAGGGTACAGTGGGTGTGGTCAGCCGCGTCGAGGCCTATCTCAGTGGGACGACATCGTTGCAAGCAAGGAAGGTCCAAGCTACAACAGCATTCACATAGCGCTGCGTGCGTGTGAGCGGTCTCCATTCGGCGACATCAAAGCCAAGGACATCTGGGCGAAGCTACGACGAATGAAGATTGACCTGGATCAAAGTATGTGGGCTAGCTATGCGGGCGCTTTGGTGGGAAATGGTGACGTTGCAACGGCCATCGACACGATAGAGAAGGCGGAGAAAAACAACGAGGCTGAGATCGATGCGTTCCTAATCGGCAGCATGTACAACGGCGCGCCAGGACAGAACAAGCAGAAGGAAGTTGAGGAGTGGGCCAAGGAGTCGTACTCGGATGCCTGGAGGAAGCTTGAGTCCATCGGCTTTGAGGAGGATGACAACGGCATGAAGGTCTTCAAGTTGCAGAGAGAAGTCAGCCCTTGAAACGAAGTGCCCGACAATGCCATGGCGCCCGCGAGTACAGCACTGCAAAAGCGTGTTGTGTCTTTAGACGCAGCCTGGTCGTGGTTCGGTACTCGGATGTGGATGCATATGGCCTCGATAAGGCACATTCTGGCTCTTGATCTGATATCTTTACAGTCCCTGGCCGTGTGGATCCTCTCGTACGTTGTATTCACGCTAGTAAGGACTTCACTTCGTCGACCGCCTCTTCCACCGGCATGTCTGGAGGTAACGAACGTGGTTTGCGTGCGCAGCTGGCTCCCGGTTCCAGCTCGACCCCATCTCATCCCTGAGCTCCCCTTTTGGATTGTCGGCTTCGCGAGTACATATCCTCCAGATCTCCGGAGGATGACCGAATCGATCGGTCGCGACCATCGTGTGGCGCAAGCGCAACGGTCATCGAATGCAAGGTCAAGGATTACGATATGTGGACTGCACAAGCGACCACGGATGATTCCACTCCAGACCATGCCTGCACTTTGGACGTCTGTCGTGGCGGTTCTGCTTCCTGTATTGCAGCATACGTATACGTATGTACTTTGGTACGTACATATACCTCAGCCTCCTCCCCCGCAGTCTCCAACTTCAGAGAGGGGTCCCCGGTTAGCTAGACTCGCGTACGACGTGACAATTCGTCTCGGGCATGGCGCCAGAATGTACTGGATGACATGCGGATGAACGGATGGTCGATTCTCCAGAAGTGCTCTAATAGCTCAGAAGTCCCATGGCAAGGTAAAGTGTGTTTCGCATATCCCTCGTCTTCTACACAATCTACTCTATCATAACGTTTCACGAATACTCTCTTCAAAGACACATCAACATGGGCAGCGTCGGCGACCCAAAGCCCGAGCGAATCTTGAAGACTGATCTCCGTCAGTATGGCAAGAGACGTGATACAACAGGCCCCTACGCAGACAACCTGCATTTAGACGTCATCATCATTGGAGCTGGATTTGGAGGGGCCTATTCGCTCCACGAGTGCAGGAAGCAAGGCTTCAAGACTGTCCTCTACGGCGCAGGACAGGGCTTTGGAGGAACATGGCGATGGGTTTGTACAATGCTTAATTCTCTGATGTCCTTTGCTGACGATCGTGTAATGTATACCCAGGTGCCAGAGTCGACAGGTAATATGAAGCTCGGATCAAGCACATCTGCTACCAGTGACTGATTTTTCCAGCCCTGTACCAATCTACGAGCGGGCGATTCCGGAAGTATACAAGGATTTCTACTGGACGACGAACTATCCTGGATGGGACGAACTTCAACGCTACTTCGACCACGCCGACAAAGTTCTTGGTCTGAGCAAAGATTGTGCATTCGAGACGGTGGTGATCGGCGCAGAGTTCGATAAGGAAGAAGGCACATGGATTGTCAAGACACAGGACGGACGGACTGCGAAAGCAAGGTTCCTCATTGTTGCTGCTGGGTTCGCGGCGAAGAGATGTGAGTATTGCAATACAGATCTCATCTTGCTTGATCACTGACTGTCCATCTTACAGACATTCCTGATGTACCCGGCCTCGACTTCTTCAATGGCACCTTTCATCACACCTCTCTTTCTGGCCCGCTGAGGGCGTCGACTACAAGGCAAGCTGCAGGACGATACGCTTTTGACGACCGTGCTGACATCCACTCAGGGCAAGAAAGTAGCTGTCATCGGCACTGGTGCGTTATCATCTCATCCAACATGCCAAGAACTTCCACTGACACCAGTCCTTAGGTGCCTCGGGCGTTCAATGCATCCAAGAGATGGGCCCAGAGGTCAGTTCGCTCACCGTAAATCAACGAACCCCGAATCTAGCGCTCCCAATGGGCAAGAGGCCTCTTTCAAAAGAAGAGCAAGACGGAATGAAGCCACTCTATCCCACGATCCATGAGATGCGTGAGCGTTGCTTCGCTGGCTTCCACTACGATCTCTGCGAGCGCAACACCTTCGACGACAACGAGGAAGGCGCGAGGCTCACTTCAACAAGCTCTGGAAACAAGCTGGCTTCGCCTTGTGGCTTGGTGGATACAAAGACTATCTGTTCGACCAGAAGAGCAACCGTGAGAACTATGTGTACTGGCGCAAGCAGCAGTCCAATGGTGTCATGGATGAGGAGAAGAAGAACGTGCTCTTCCCGGAGGAACCGCTACACCCATTTGGCGTGAAGCGGCCATGTCTTGAGCAGAACTACTACGAGGTCTTGGACCAGGAGAATGTCAACATTGTGAACATCAATGAGGAGAATGGAACGCCGATCGAGCGGTTCACCGAGAAGGGCATTGTTGCCAATGGCGAGGAACGAGAGTTTGACATCATTGCTTTGGCAACTGGATTCGATGTGGTAAGTCTCGACCGCAGCCCGGGTTATTGAACCGCCGATGCTAAGAAAGTGAACCAGGTCACCGGTGGCATGACGAATATGGGCTTGAAATCGTTTCATGAAACATACCTCAAGGATGAGTGGAAGTGAGTCTTGAAACCATGCCAACGAGCAGAAGGGTCAATATTGACGTCTCCTCCAGAGCGGCGGCGAACACATTCCTTGGAACTGCCATCTCTGGCTGTCCAAATCTGTTCCATATCTATGGGTATGTCCCCTCTCGCCACAGGCACTTCACATCGCTGACCCATGATCTCTCCGCTATCCAGACCACACGGCCCGACTCTGCTCTCCAATGGACCATCGACGGTGGAGATTCAAGTCCGTTGGATCAGGGATGCTATCAAGCAGATTGAACGCCAAGGACTGAAATACGTGAACCCAACCAAGGAAGCCAGCGACGAATGGAAGAAGCGCATCAACAAGTTGGCTGCTCCGTCGCTGTTCCCGACTACTCGCTCGACATATATGGGCGGCTCGGTTCCAGGCAATGCCTTCGAGATGACTTGCTACTCAGGAGGAGTGAATGCCTATGGTCCAGAGGTACGTAAGCATTGATGCGCTCTGATAATTGTGGCTGACCGATCTCTGTCGCATATTCGTGGCTACCTGTCCGGATGGAAGGGTTTCGAGACCGTCAAGGCGTGAACTCGAGACGATAGATCGAAATCCGAGGGACTTGATACTCTCCAGACCTGAAACTGAGATGTCGGTTGATGTTCTGCTGTATTTGTTGTCTGCTTTGAACTTGTACTTCGAACTGAACTCATGTAATCGCTACTACGAGCACTTTACTGTCTCCCGCGTGAGAGGCTACATCTCGGAGCACGACAACGATGTTTGAGACGGTGAAGTTGTCGCCTGTTCCCTCTCAGACTGGCAGATCGACGCTAAGCTTGAGGCTAGCCGATCTAGATCAAGCCGCTACCTATTCAGGCAGGTACACGCGACTACGCACCACCGCGTTCTCGTTCTCCATCTGCCATGCATACTCCTGCCTATCCCGACTGGGTTCATGCCAATCTCGAGCTCGCTCTCTGTACGTAACTGCACTTGGCCCACACTGCAGCCAAACATAAATATCAGGCGTCGCCTCTGCTGCAAGTGTTTCAATTCCTCTCATCCTGTATATCTTATCTCTTTCACAGTCCGAAGCAAAACACCTTTCCGGCAAGATGCTTTCCCATCCACTCAAAAATCTTTCTTTACAAGAAGTCCAGCTGGCCAAGGACATTGTCCTTAAAGAACATGATGGCGAGCTGATCATGATCAGGGAGATTGCTCTCCGAGAGCCACCCAAGAACGAATTGGTGAAGTTCTTGGATCTCGAGCATTCCGGTAGCCTCACAGATGCTTCACCACGCCCGTCACGCCTCGCCGCCGTCAGCTACGATGTCATTGGCTCCGATAAGATCCCGTACTTCCATGAGTCTGTCGTCGACGTTGAGAAGCAGTCTCGGGTCAAGCATGAGGTTATCGGAAAGGAGCATCATGCGCCGCTCAAGCTGTAAGAAATGCACAGTCAGGACTCGTGAGTTCAGCTGACCCAACGAAGTGCCGAATTTGATGTCCTCGTTGAGACAGTAAAGGCCTCTCCAGAGTTCGCCGAAGCAATGAAGGAATTCGATATCCCGCCCAACTTTGAAATCGTCGTGGAACCTTGGCCGTATGGCGGACCAGAGGTCGACGACAAGGACAACCTGAGGACTTTCCAGGGCCTCATATTCGCCCAGGATCTGAGCAACAAGAATCCCGACTCGAACTTCTACGCATATCCTTTGCCTTTGATCCCAGTAATGGACGTCAACACACGAAAGATCGTTCGGATAGATAGACTGGCAACTGGAGGTAAAGGAGACTCGATGACTGGCAAGACACACAGCAAGAAGATTCTAGAGCACTGCTCAGCTGCTGAGTATGTGCCTGAGCTTCTTCCCAATGGTGTGCGAACAGACCTGAAGACCTTGAACGTCGTTCAGCCTGATGGTGCATCCTTCACCGTGACGGACGACTCCCTGGTCGAGTGGCAGAAGTGGCGTTTCCGGGTCTCTTTCAATCCACGTGAGGGAGCTGTGATCCATGATGTCTGGTATGACGGAAGATCCATCCTCCATCGATTAGCCATCAGCGAGATGTCGGTCCCGTACGCTGATGCACGAGCACCATTTCACCGCAAACAGGCCTTTGACTTTGGCGACGGCGGAGCCGGCAATTGTGCAAACAATTTGTCGCTGGGTTGCGACTGCCTCGGGACAATACATTACTTCGACGGCGTCGGCATCACCGGCGACTCACAGGTCTGGCCGCAAAAGAATGTAATCTGTCTCCATGAGCAAGACAATGGCATCGGCTGGAAGCATACTAACTGGCGCACTGGCCGCGCTGTTGTGACTCGCAACCGAGAGCTCGTTGTACAATTCATCATCACGCTGGCGAACTACGAGTACATCTTTGCGTATAAGTTCAATCAGAGTGCCGGCATCGACATTGAGACTCGTGCAACCGGCATAGTCTCCTGCGTCAACATCGATCCTGGAAAGGTCAGCGACTACGGCAACGTTGTCGGTCCAGGAGTCCTGGCCCAGAACCATCAGCACATATTCGCTGTACGAATCGACCCAGCGATCGACGGTCATGCCAACACAGTGGTCCAGGAAGAATCCCTCCCAGTGCCCATGAACCCAGAAACCAATCCTCGTGGAAACTACTACGAAGTCAAGCGAACGCCATTCACTAAAGCCAGCTGGGCCGACGCTCAGCCCATGAACAACCGAGTTTTCAAGATCGTCAACGAGTCGAAGCTCAATCCCATCAGCGGAAAGCCAGTCGGGTTCAAATTCATTCCTCCAGCCACGCAGCTTCTGCTAGCGGACCCCAAGTCCGTTCAAGCGCAGCGTGCTCTATTCGCGCAGCACCATGTCTGGGTCACCAAACACGTCGACGACGAGTTATTCGCTGGTGGTCGCTATACTCTGCAGAGCAAACGGGAGGTGGGCGGTGTTGCGGACGCTGTGGAAAGGGGCGACAATGTGCAGAATGAGGACGTCGTGGTGTGGTCGGTATTTGGATTGACACATAATCCGAGAGTCGAGGATTGGCCAGTCATGCCGGTGGAGATTCATCAGATCCAGTTGCGGCCGGCAGACTTCTTCACGGCGAATCCATCGATTGATGTTCCGAGCAATAGGAACTTGGAGAGTAAGTTGGTGGTCAATGGGAATGGTGTGAACGGCCATGTGACGAATGGAAGGAATGTCGATGCGTGCTGCAAGTAGATCGCGTTGATGGTGATTAGATATGGGAATGGCCAGACAGGACACAGCAGAATGAACTGTCATGGTTTCAATAGACGAGAATGCTGCGGCAGCGGACGCAGACCTGGTCGTATTCCTGGCAGTCGTCGTTGTCGTGACACTGGTCGCAGACCTAGTGCAACAGGGCCTGCATCTGCGCAAGCCTTGTCGTAGAACTTGAAAAGGGACAATGCATCACGCTCAACAAAGCTCAAGCGAGTGGCGTCGGAAAGACGATGGACCCATTTCCATATCCAGAGGTCTTGCATCGAGAGATCGCATGAGTCAAACGGCGGTTCGAAAAAGACAAGCAGTCATATCGTGACAGAGCTCCGGGCTGGTCCCCAGCCGGGCAAGGTGATGAATGTACAATGCTAAAATGCTACTAAATGCTAATCTGTGTCATGACCTCCTGTGAGTTCTGTCGTTCAGGGCGGTCCCGGAGGCCTGCGCTCTGGTAACGCATTCGCACCGCCCGCCAACGATCCCGTCTGCTTATACAACCACGCAGCCAGCTTGATAGCCGGATCGTCGATGAACGTGGTACCCAGCTCGGCCACCCATAGGGTCAAAGGCAGCAGGATGACGTGCGGCAGAATCCAAGCGATCTCCAGGCCGAATGCGGGTCCCCACTTGGTGATTGGGAAAGCATTGGTCCATGTGGGACACTGGAGCATTTGCTTCTCCTGGACCCATCCCACGGCTGCGTACAGGCGATTGCCGAGCGTCCATAAGATCGGACCGTGGAAGAGATAGAGCATGAAGGAGATGCGGCCGAGGTAGAGGCAGACGTTGGTCTCGAAAAAGCGCTTGAGCCATGGGAGTCGACCGGCTGAGAAGACTAGGAATGATGCTGCCCAGAAGAGGTAGAACCATTTAAAGTCGAAAAAGGCTTGCGGTTTGAGGAAGGAGAGGTAGTACCATCCAGGAGATGCCTGGAGATGGCTGATTTCGCGGGTGCTGGGAGGTACACCGCCGAGGTAGGCGGCTGCGAGGAAGGCAATCCAGGATAGAGTGACTTTGTGAGGAGAAAGATTGGATATCCAGATTGGAAGGTTGTTGGAAACTGCGAGGAGATCAAGATCGGCCTGGAAAATGCCCATGACGAACATGGCCATGTGGCCGCCATCGACAATGTACATGAGATAGAACATGAGGCCGACCTCGCACCATAGCCGAGCATTCCTTGTGCAGCGGGAGAACGCCAGACAGGTAGTGTACACAACGATCGATCCCCTGAACTCGACCGGAATGGACCAGATGTGCGGTTGGTAGTCCACCATTTGGTCATTGTTGAAGATGTAGGTGAAGTTCTTCATGCTGGTATACCACTTCCACAGCTCCTCCGCGAGAGTGGATTGTGCCTTGAAGTCAAGCACCATGCCGAGCACGTGGGGAACGAGGGCCATCGCGAATGTGACCGGGAGGATTGGAAACCACAGCCGCATCCACCGTCTGAACAGTGCAGATGTCACATTCTCTGCCATCTTGGGAAGCTCCCCAGATTGGATCAGAGTCAAAGGTTTGGTCGATAGCACGTAGCCGGATAGTACGAAGAAAGTCGCGACTGCCAAATGACCACCGGCGAATAATATTTTGATTCCAGGAAGCTGCACGAAGGAGTATTTTCCTTCGAAACCCCATGCATTCTCCAAGAGTATCTCGCCTATCCCCGCATGAGCCCAAAGCTGATGGTGGTGAATGTAGACCAGAAACGCAGCGAAGCCTCTGAGACCGTCCAGATACGCCGTCCGCCGGGGTTTTGTGCCAGCCGTCTTGGAGCTCTTGAGACCGAAGTTTGGCCTCATCTTTCCCAGTGCGCCAGAGAGCGTTCGAAGCAGACTGCCGCTGCTATACGAGGACGAGGGCCTGTCTCGGTAGTCGTCTTCGGGCTGTGCCAGGAGTCGTAACCCAATATCTCCATTTATCTCGCCATTCTCCAGTGCGCCATTCGCTCTGTCCCTCGCATCGTGCTCTTTCATCGTGGGCGATATTCGCGACATCGCGGGTGCGGAGTGGTCGACGAGCGGGACCAACTCTGTTCGTTCCTAGGTGGACATGACTTGTGATTGAAGAGACCGAGCCGTTCAAGTCAAGATGTCGACTTCTTCAGACGACTGCTGATGCGCAAGCTGAAGGGCTATTTCTTGGCTAAATCCTGGAGCAAAGGGGTCTTCCCGCGGCGGCTCGGTTGCTGCCGTTGGCTTCGACTTTTGGCATGTGCCAGTGAGGAGCTTCCGGATTGATGGATGTCCCCAGAAGTCGATGGCAGCGTGACCGTGGACGATGGAACTACAAAGGTCATCCCAGGAATGAGGCATTGCGCGGTCAATGATCCATGGCATGCAATTGTGAAGACGCTGGTGAGGTCTAACGCAAGACTCACACGACATCCACTCGGTCCGCGGATGGATATATGGAACACGAGACATCTCGTTCCTGCAGCTCGCTCGTTCGCATCCGTACGAAACCACCGATTCGGCCACCTTTGCTGTGCCCGCGGGCGAGGCGACGAATGAAGAGAAGCTGAGGCGCCAATCCCTGTAGAAAATATACACCCCGCACTCTCGGCTGGCAATCCTCGATTCCTCGTAAAATTTGACAGCGGAGACACTTTCCCAAATTTGTTGTCGGCGGAACCGGGACCAACTCCTGGACTAGATCTAACTACAGTAGATTGTTGGTGGGCAACGGGCTGGCATGAGTGCAGATTACAAGGGAGGCCTCGAACGCATGAAACTGCTGCTTATGCAGATGCAACTGTTCACGGCGTACGGTGCAGAGGCGCGAGGACTGCCTATAATCTGAGGGATGTGATGGATGGAAGGAGGAGAACAAAGCCGTCGAGGTGGATCGATGGAGTCGCAGTATTCGGACCGTTGACGAACGCTTCCATGGTATCTTATTCGATCGCGAAGGATGTCGATAGGATTTTCATACCGGTCATTTATCAACCCTGGGCCTAGCGGTTGGTTGAGAACATGTAGCAAGACACACATCGTCGCCAAGCTTGCACAATCTTTCGCACCGAGTCTGGTTGGTTGTAATAATAGGAGGTGCTCGTAAACCTTGCGATGGTCGCGTTCTCTACCGTCCAACCTCGTCGTAGTCGTCTTCCCTCTGGTCGGCAGGCAGTTCCGAGCATGATATGATTGATGTCGCGGCGCGTACAAGGATGATCGCGTTACTGCTTCTGCTGCACGACCAGTGACCACAGAAAGGGGCGACATTATTGATGCCGACGATTGATGACAGCTGGAGGATCCCGGTATTTTCCAATTGCTTCGATCCCACAGACGGGATGTAACTTCGTACTGCGGGGCGGCATCCAGACGGCGGACGTGGATTGGCGAGTGGCAAGCCTCGGCCGTTGGTTTTAGCTTTGGCACCAGCAGCGGGAGCATACCCTATTTTCATGTGTTCTGGCGGCCGGTTGGGACACAAGCACAAGGCGACCCAGGGCACGCCAGGGTGATTTCCAGTCGGTCTGTCTCTTGGAATCTTTTACGCTCCTGCCCCGATTTAACTCATCTCTTCCTCCTCGACTACTGTCCATCCATACCATTCCTCTCATCACCCACATCACTAGAAGACCCTCACCGACGACCTCGACGATCACGACGACGACGACGACGACGACGACTTTCGCTTCTGCTTCTTGGCACTGCCGCCCGCGCATGACGCTTCATTCTTCTTCCTATGCGCGTGTGTCGTGCGACATCTCCTTGCGGCAATTTTGATCCCCTGCTCTCCGACAGTACACGCTTCCTCTAGCACCACCGCCGCGCAGCATCCCTACTCGGCCTCCTCCGAGCCTCCGTCAGCACCGCCAAACTCTTCCGCCACTCGCTTTTCCGCGCGTCGCGGCCGTCAATCTGTCCACCAAAATTTCAGTCACGCCGCGCGTGAGAAATCGGGGTCTCTCCCGCGGCGAGAGTGCAGACATGAAATTGGGCGGCGGTCCTAACATCAAGGGCCCTCAGGAGCTCTTCCACTCTGTACCCTCCATGGGCGTCCCGAAGCAGCTGCAGCGATTACTGCCAGCATGCATCGCTCTCTTACTTTTCCTCTATTTTATGACGGGCTCCGGCCCAAGCACAAGTCTGGCCATCTTTTCACGACCCAAACCCACACACTTTCCGCGGAAAATCTGGCAAACATGGAAAGTCGATCCCATGATGTTCGAGGAACGCGACCACAACACGGCCCGCACATGGATCATCAAGAATCCCGACTTTCGCTACGAGGTGCTCACCGATGAGAACGATCTCGCGTACGTGGAGACACATTTCGGCCCAGAGGGCTTCAACCGACCCGACATTGTCTACGTCTACCGCGAATTGACCGCTCGCATCATCAAAGCTGATCTGTTGCGCTACATGATCATGTACGTGGAGGGTGGTCTGTACACCGACATTGACGTGGAGGCTCTCAAGCCCGTCAAGAATTTCATTCCCAAGAGATGGGAGGAGACGGACATTGACATGGTCGTGGGCATTGAGATTGACCAACCGGAGTTCTCGGACCATCCGGTGTTGGGCTCAAAGTGCAAGTCATTCTGCCAGTGGACATTCATGTGCAAGCCGCAACTCCCGGTGATGCTCACGCTCATCGAGAACATCATGAAGTGGCTGCACACGGTCGCCAAGCAGCAAAGGTGTAGAATCTCGGAGATCAAGCTGGACTTCGACCAAGTTATCAGCGGTACCGGACCTTCAGCGTTCACCGAGGCCATCCTCAAGGACATCACCAAGCGCACCGGCAAGCCCATGAGCTGGGACATCTTCCACAGCATGCAGGAGTCGATCGTGGTCGGCCGCGTGCTCGTGCTCACCGTCGAAGCCTTCGCCGCTGGACAGGGCCACTCCGACTCTGGCACCCACGACGCCAAGCAGGCTCTTGTCAAGCACCACTACCACGCCTCCGGCTGGCCGACCACCCATCCGCGATTCAACCACCCGATTTACGGCGAAGTCGAGAAGTGCAATTGGGTCGCCGAGTGCGTCAAGCAATGGGACGAGGACACCGCCGCGTTCAACGCCCTCCCGCAAGATCAGAAGATCAAGCAGATCGCCATCAAAGAGCAGCAAGTCAAGGAAGAGGAAAGGAAACAACAGGAGGATCGTAGAAAACAGGAGGAAGAGGCAGCCAGAGCAGCGCTCAAGGCCGTGGCCGAAGGGGATGGCGGGAATGATGCACCTGCGGTGGGTTAGATGGGATACAAGCACCACATTGCATCGCATCGCATCCGTCTTGCGGCGCTTGCGCATGCTGTTGGCAGTCTTCGTTGGAATCGTCACGCTGCGTTTGGCGGCATTCTGTTGCGTTCTGGCGTCCTGCTCACGAGCATTCTGGGACTGGGACAGGCTCCACGCTTCTCCGTTCTCCCGCGGCGTTATTCATTTTATCCTTAGACCGGCAAGCCCGACGCGACCAGTCAAGACCGAGCATTCGAACAGTACCCCCCTCAACAAAGATCAACCTGCTCCTCGACCGCCTTGGACTCAGAGATTGCATCATGGAAGAACCGGGGAGAAGAGGATAGACACAGAGCATTTGGAGCAGCATCTTGACTTTTTGGTGGAAGCAGAGGGAGGGTCCATCACTTGTTTCGAACATTTGATCATGTTGGACCGGCCCCCTCCTCTTCCCAGGCGTATGATGGAATGGGCGCATCTCGGCCAATTTGGAGGTTTCGCTTTTCGAACGGCGTGCGGGTGCGTGGCATGGGCGGCTGTACATATAGATGCAGACGGCGACACTCTGCGAAAGTCGGCCTGCGGCGTGTGAGGTGTGTTTGGAGTGGGTTTGGGTCTTGTCGTCTGTTTGCTTGACATTTCTAACCTTTGCGCTGTATGTAAAGACTTGTCCCACGAAAAGACGAGAAATATGAAACTCATCATCAGTCAACAACGAGCAGGGCGTCGGGACTTGATTATAAGCTGATTTCAAGCGATCCGGCTGGCCCATCATGACTCGGTGCGTGGGCTGATCATATAAGACGCATTGTCTTTCTTGATACGAGCACCGGAGGATCTCGGTTCTGGCTTCGGTTGGCTGCATGAATGTACGGTATTTGACATCTAGGCACCGCTTTGCCTTGTATCGTGACGGCGCACCCTCAAATCACCAGCTACTATTACACATGTATGTGATCAGACGAGTCACGCGAAATGATCTCCATCTATGAGTCTCCAGACCATCATACTGATCTTGCATCCACTATCCAAATTACCGCAATGCGCTCTCGAAATCCGCTCGCATTCGTTCCTGCCAGTTCCCGTCAACTGAATCGGATATGTCTTGGCGCTTTCCTGATGCGGGTGTGTTGCACAACGCGTGTGCTGGGATGGACCTTGTTTGCATCGACTGTCTCTTCATTTCATCCTTTTCGACCTCTTCCTCTTCGCCATCACCCACACCGACAACTTCCACATCAACGCCGACACACGAGAGCCACAGCATTTCAAAATTCGACATCATTCTCACTTTCTCACTTCATCACTATGAGATGCAGCGCGCAAGATGAAGGCGAGGGCAGCGCGTCGTCTTGATGGAGGCGACAATAAGCCTGAGGAGAATCCGATGTCTCCCTTGCGCGAAGAGTGGAGCGACCAATCGACTTCAAGTGGACAGCGCTTTTCATTCTCTCATCACTGCATAATCATTATCAACATCCCGTCTCCTCCCGCCGCTCAAGACGTCGAAGTGCTGTTTACCTGAACAGTGACATTCATAATCTGGCAGCCCGTCTCGTTGTACTGCCCGGACAACACCTGCTCCAAGAACTCCAGCGCTCTGGGAGCACCATTCGTGGACTCCGACGAGTGGCTACCAGCAGTATTCCGATCATACCGGATTGTCGCGCCAATCCCGCAATATTTTTCGACCAACGCATCGGTATCATTCACATAACTAACATTATCCTCGATGGCCTTGTACGCAAACACAGGCATCAGCGGGACGCCGTGGTATCCCATGATTCCGTCACTCTGAATGACTTTCAACGAGACGGGATTGTTGTTGATGTCCACGCCGCTGTCGAAGTAGTCCGCGATGTCCTGGTTGGCAAAGGTCGTGATGGCCTCGGTGAGGGTGTAGTTCTTTGCGGCGTAAAAGCCGGTTGCGTTGAATTCGCCGTCGGTCTTGAGGCTCTGGTTGAGGAAGGTCATCAGCTCGGGCCATTGGCTTGCGAGACCGAGGATTCCGGCTGGGTTGAGGCCGGAGTAAATCTGCGGCGAGGGTGGTCAGTGAAGTGGTCTTTGAGCTCGATGAAATCCAGCATTGCGAGCTCTGACTTACAGTTCCACGAGTCGCCTCCAAAACGCTTGTCACATTCGGCGTCAAACCACCCAATGCCGCACCCGCGAAGTCGAGTTCACTGGCATATTGCACCTGCAACTCCGCCGCCCACTCGCTGGCCAGCGCGCCACCAGAGTATCCCCACATGGCATATCGAGTTCCATTCGGTGCCAAACCAAAACCAGACGCCAGCACAGCGCGAACAGAGTCCAGCGTCGCATGCCCGGACATCACACCTGCTGTGAACGACGCCAGAGGTCCCTCGTAATCCGGCACTGACACGAACCAACCCCTGCCCAACGCAGACGAGATGTCTCCAAATCCAGCCGAGTACAAAGCGTACGAAGGACTGGCATTGACATCCGCGGAGTCGTACGGGATCTGGTACGACAGCAATTTGTCGCTCGAGCCGTACGTGACATTCTCTGGGACGAATAACGTCGTCACCGCCCAGGTGGGCTTATACCGGCTATTGGTCGTGCGGTAGAGGATGTTATATGCCGCGGACGAGTTGCTCTGCACCATCGTCAAGTTTCCTCCCGCCGGACGGATGCGTAGAATCGTGCCTGGAGCCGCGAGCTCGTAGTTGGCGGGTGCGGTGTACCACGGGTCTTCGCTGGGAGGGAGAATTTCCATCCCCATCTCGCTGGGTCGCGCTTTGAGTGCGAGGAGAGCATGCTCGGAGAAGGCGTGGGTGCTCGCGATGAGCGTTACCACGGAGGCGAGGACGGTGGACTTCATGGTTGCGATTGTGTGGGAGGAGCAGAGGTAGGAGAGACAAAGAAGACGAGAAATGCGCCTGACCAGACATTTGTACTAGACTCACCTCCACTGACTTATGTTCCAGAACAGGGCGATCCCCCGAACGGTCGCCGAAAGATGGCGATGACCACATCGTTCGCATGGCTTACGAGGCCGGAACTGTGGTGTGTCGTCGCGAGGTGTCCCGCGTCACAAGGTTTGTTAGCGACCGTCTGCAAGGCACGACAACGGGGCCGAGGCCACGATGATCTAAATGTCCGGTCGAACCGTGAGTAGTCTCGCGTTCGGCCGCTGGCAAAGCTACCTTAGTGCTTGATTCACCGGGCAACACTATTGACTGCTTGCGAAGCAGCTCTTCGCCTGCTCGATGCTGCGACGTTGAATGCTTCGCGGAGAACATTGCGATCCGGGGAAAAGCGAGCACACATCGTTCGCACGAGCACAGAACGCCACGAGGAAATCATTGATGATGTCAAAGCCTGGACTTCTTGCCGCGCGTGGCAATCCCTCCTCCACGACTCGCTAGGCGCCCCGAATGGGTACGAACTCCGCCGCATCGATGGGTTAGATATCGGCGGCGGTGAGGACATTCGCATTTGATCCTGGCCTCGGAATCCGCTGCAGTCCGCAGGTTCAGAACACGGAGGTGCT
This sequence comes from Zymoseptoria ardabiliae STIR04_1.1.2, assembly GCA_000223765.2. Lineage (NCBI taxonomy): Eukaryota > Fungi > Ascomycota > Dothideomycetes > Mycosphaerellales > Mycosphaerellaceae > Zymoseptoria > Zymoseptoria ardabiliae. The sequence goes on from AFIV01000363.1 coordinate 105,641, forward strand.
GGTCAGTGCGGAGTTGCACCGACGTCCAACGGACGACGAGCTCGATGGAGTTGCCAGATTTTTGGAGAGCCGGATGTCCCGGAAAGGAAACTTTTGGCGGCCCGTGCGTTTACTTTTTCGCGAGCCGGGGGTTGGCTTTTCTGGGGTTGCCATTTGCCATTCGCCGAGTCCTGCTCGCGTGCACTTTCACTCGATGCAGACCTTCACGTGCGGCCCACTCGTGTCGTCAAGAGAAGTCTGGACTATGGGACGCTCATCCTCTGTCGGAGCAAGAGCATCTCTGCGACCATGATCGATCTTATACCAACAGCACGGCATTGAGGAGCGTGGTCATCATATCGTTCATTGAGAAGGCTACAGCTCTGCAGATACACTCTCAGTCGCGGCTCAGCTCCAGCGGATCTGAATGATGCCCAGACAACGATCGTGCCGGCCAGCAAACTCCACCGAGCACGCGACAAGCCACTTTCCGTGGCTTTGCTGCCATCCGAAGACGCTTTCCATACTCTCTCAACCCCTCCTCCACCGCCAACGTCAACTTCTCCGCCCTCCTCAGCCCATCCTCTCTATGCCTCATCTCCTTAGTCCTCCATTCCAGCCAATCCTCACACCTCGCCCCATCAGCACTGTCAAACAGACCCACTCCAAAGTCCTTCAAATACGGCCTCGCGTCCGTATTCCAGAACACCACCGCTCCACACCTCCCGCAAAAGTGCTGCGACGCTCGCTCCGATGTCCGGCAAGTCTTCAACGTGCCCCAGCTCAGTGATTCCGCATGGGAATTTCGCCCTCGGCATCCAGCGACACGTCGGCAGTGGGGATGTAAGCCCACTGTGCGAATGCGGTTCCGTTGGCCGCGAGCCGGCAAGAGTCGCAGGGACAGACGGCGGCGCGGAACTTGGTGCGGTCGGCGCGGAGCCAGAAAGTCTCGTGCTGGAGCGGGAGAGGTTGGCCCATTGGGTAGGAGCCTGTCTCGTGAGCGATCTTGGCCCATGCTGAGCGTGCAGAGGGACGTGAGATGTAGAACCGTACTCCGCGGCAGTGGCAGTAGCCGTGGAGTTTGTCATCAGGTGAGGTGGAGGTCTGGCTCCGCCGAACAGGGTGAGTCTAGTAGAGAGGCAATTGTTCACTTCCTAAATGATTCGCGTAGCGGGGAATATGCTTGCCGCCCACACTCGCGAGGAAGTCAGCGAAGCCGCCATCGACGGTATCGCCGACAAAGATGTGTCTTGCAACCTCGAAGACGGAAAGGTCGCTCTCTTCGAGAGTACCCACAGCGGTCATCCAAGGTCTCGTTCCATTCTCACGGTCTGTTGTCCGGCACAGGATATTGGTGCCACAAGAAGGGCAGAAGTAATGAGATATGTTCTCGGAGAAGTCGTACTTCTGAAGGCGACTCAGGAGGGTCAATTCTGGCGCATATGTCAAAGGAATGCAAGCTAATGTCAGACATAGCTGTCCGGTCATATGTCGGCAGGATTCGCAGTGGCATATGCTCAGTTGCAGAGGGAAGTCGGTCCTGGAAAGAGTGAGGTCGTGCTTGCCATTTCCGCAAAGACATGTCGCTCCGATGGTTCGCTGTTTAGAGGCCATAGCAGTACCTTAATGGGCATGGTCATCCTTGCGTCCTGGCGAAAGCTCTTCTGAAGAGGAGGGGTCTCTTGATAGCTCGACCCCGCTGATGTACAGCGGTAGGTAGTGCAGTCACTTCACAAGGCGTGCTTCCAGTATGCCAACGCGAGACTGACCAAGGACTTTGCCCGGTCGTAGTCCCCACATTCGCCATGACTGCATTCTTGAAGCATCCACGCCCGATGCTAAGACTGACTCCACTACCACGCCAATTAGCTCGCTGTCAACGACCATCAACAAACCTCCATCGCAGTCTTCTTACACGCCATACGTTCTCAATACCGCCACCTACCACCATCTCACACGTTCTGGAAACATGCATATACGTCAAGTCCATGCCCGCAGCTCAGAACTTCTACACCGACCTCCTCGGTCTCAAACCTGATCTCGCAACGGACCGCATCACAGTCTACCCGCTCGGACAGACGACTCTACTGCTCTTCCAACTCGGCCAGACATCCAACGATGTCGTCTCAGAAGATGATCCGAGCCAGATCATTCCCAAGCATGGTCCGTCCGAGGATGTGATGGATGCATTCCATTCCGGCGAGGGCAAGCTACGGCAACATTTCTGTCTAGCTGTGCCGAGTAGAGAGGACGCTGAGAAGTGGGAGACATATCTGAGAGATGAGGAAGTGCTGGTCACGGGTAGGAAGGAGTGGCCGCGAGGCGGGTATAGTGTGTATTTCGCGGATCCGGATGGGCATGTTGGTGAGATCGCCAGTCGAGGGATTTGGGAGCATTACTGAATGCCGTTTTCGACTTCTGGCCGCTCCATGGATATCTCGTATCGTCCTTGCTTGAGATCCTATCCTCGTCTGGATGTTTCTGAACATGTCAAAGAAGGGATCGATCTACTCGTGTCATCGTCAGTAGTTCAGGCAACAAAGAGAAGTCCCTGTCGCACCAGCACTCTCTTTGTACCCGCTCACTTCCTCTTACCGCCTCATAGTCTCATCGGCTTTCTGACACTGGCTAGAGACGTACTCGAGCAAAGTCATCAGCGGGAGGGATTGTCGATGTTTGTGGTAAGTTTTCGAAAGCCGTCGTATCTCGTATTCGCACATTCCATTCCACGCTCGACTGCGCCACACGGAGGCTGTGCATGGCGTCCTATAGTTACATTTAGGTCACTACACCTCATTTCTCATTTCTCATTTCTTAAACCTCGTTTATCGATATTGTTGACGCTTACTAAGCGCTCGCAACGTCTACCTCTCTTGCTCGTAATATCGTTCTTCTTCTTTTTAATACTACCCTTACCGCCCTCGCTTACTCGTAATATCGTTCTTCTTCTTTTTAATACTACCCTTACCGCCCTCGCCCTACGATACTACGAACCGCTATTAACATCGACTACTATCGAGCCGAGATCGAGCTCTTACTTAGAGTCTCTAAGTAGAGTTATAACGCTATAATCGTATAGCTAAGGGAAGAGAAGAACGTAGATATCGAGCCTCGTACCTTCCGAAGGATACTAGTAAGATAGGGGCTGTTAACGCGACTAAAGGTCTATTAAGATAAGGAATATAGGGCACTACTATATATAAGGATTAAGGAGCTCTTCTAGTAATAGGATATTAAGGATAAGTAGCTCTTAAGGTACTTAAGGAAGGACGGTTTCGAGCTATCGTTAAGGTAGTTAAGAACGATTCGAGTAAAGCTAGGCTTATATCGATCAACTCTAAGAGCCGAGTAGCCGGAGTATAATAAGATTATCCGGATAGTATTAGAGGGGACGATTAAGGGTAGTATACTAGATAACTATAGATATAAACGATTAGTAAGGTACCTACGGAAGGAATATAATATTATTAGAAGGTCTATATATACGCTCGTAAGTACGCTCGTACGCTAACGCTCGTTTACTCGTAGGGATCGTATAGCCTATATCTCGTATTCTCTTAATCCTATAGGTTATATTATACGCCGTAAGGGTCGTCGTAAGGACGTCTAGCGGAGTCGTCTAAAGGCTAAGGGCCCTAATTATATATAGTTAGTAGATGCCTACTATAAGTTCGAGACCTTTAGTATCGGCTTCTACGCCTATATCGATATATATATACGGAAGATTATATAGATCTATATAGGTACTATAGCTAAGACGGTTTTCTCGGTTTCTAAGTAGTATTTAGATATAGTCCGAGAACTTAGCTTTACGCTATAGGTAGGCTCGTTACCGTACGTCGTATACTCGCGGCTCTACTAATTCGATATATAGATTATATAGGCGGATTACGGCGTAGAGACTCCTATAATAGCTAATATATACCTCTTCTACCGTAAACTTTAGGAGGGTAAGAGCATTAAGTTCCGCGATAGCTTCTAGTATATAACGAGTAAGGGCAATTAAACGATCGAGCGCTTCTAGGGTCTTAGTATAGCTATAGGATAGAATCGATAGCGTAATCTCTTCTACCGGCTTCGCGATTAAGAGCTCTATAGCGAGGATAGTAGGGCTAACCGTATAGTATTCCTTACTATCTACGTTCTAATCCTCCGGTTTACGGTCGAGCTATTTATTAATAGCTATAACAACTACGCGATTCGGAAGTAGGCGGAGGTTACTAGGTACTTAAAGGGTATTCCTACCTATAACTACGACTACCCCCCTAATAGCGTAGAGGATCGTAGGATTTACCTTAATATAGAGTATCCGCGTATCTAGCGGATAGCGGATTAGTATACTTAATTCGGTTAGTATTCCCCTACGTACGAGCATTTCCCCTACGTACGAGCGGCTCGCGAGCGGTTACGAGCGGTTACGAGATAGCTAGGGTTATAGAGCGGTATAGGGGTTATAAGCTTATAGGCTAGCTTCTTAGGCTACTAGCGTTGCGAGCGGTTTACGTACCGTAACGAGCTAACTATTTATAGATCTTCTTATATACCTTCTACCGCCGACTCTACTATAGGCTTCCGATATACTAGTAGCTAGTAGCTATCCGGCGACGCTCGATAGTCGCGAGCTAGACGCCGATAAGGATAAGATCTATATAGATATATATCTCTACCTCCGCGATACTACCGCTCGTTATCTTACCGCTAGTAATAACCTCGCGGAGTTTTAGACCCCTCCGAAGGGAGCCGAGTTATAGCCGCGTAACCGTATAAGGGACTTCTTCCGTACTAATAGCTTTATATTCGACTAAGCTATATATAAGGGTACGCCCTCCTACTCTCCTTCTTCCTCTTCCTCTTACTTATTATAGCTACCTCTTAGTTCTACCGTAACCCTACGGTACCGCCCTATACCTCTTATACTAATCTCGGCGATAAAAACTATAGCTTCTATAGCTGCCCTCTACCCTTACGAGCTCCGGCGAGCGACGACGACGAGCCTACGAGCGACTACGAGCGCTAGCCTACCCCTCCTAGCTCCGGTACTCGCGAGGGCTTCTATATTCCGAAGGGCCGTACTAATATAGAGATAAAGAAGGAGGCTAAGCCGAAGGCTCGTAAGACCCCTAACGTATAATAGTATTACTAAGACTA
>AFIV01000362.1:0-48167 GCA_000223765.2 Zymoseptoria ardabiliae STIR04_1.1.2
GGTATATCTACCGCCTATAATAGGAGATAGAGCGCTATTCTTAGTATACCCTATATAGTCTATATATAACCCTAACCCTAGTAAAAGTATCTAGCGGATAAGGAGATATATATCTTATTAGTTACCTAGGAGGTCTTAAGGTAGACGGCGTATAACGGATAGTAAGCGATTACTAGAGTATTATCGTTAGTTAGTATACTAGATTTCTAGTTACTACCTAGTTATACTACCCTTATAGACCTAGTAGCTATTAAGGTAGTAGAGGAGGGCGGTTTACGCTCTATAAAGGAGAGAGAGAGTAGTCTAGAGGATAGTCTACCTAAGGGGAGCGTTAAGGACTTTCTAGATATCTATAGTTAGTTTCTCGGTATTATTAGCGATTATATTCCTCTTTAGTACGCCCTTAGCCTAGTATACGTAGCCCTTAGGGCCTTTTAGGGTCTCTATTTTACTTCCTAGATAATATTATAGTAATTATATAGTATAGCGCTAAGCGCTATTACGCTTAGATAGTAAATTCGTAGAAGGTAACGTTATAAATTAAGTTTTAGTTACGTTTATGCCGATAAGTTAGCGGAATTAGCAGCCTTCGCTTACTTAACTCCGGCCGGACCGCCGAAGTACTATTTTACTTTTCGTCTTATAGAGAAACCCCGACCCGCCTCGTCGCCTACTTTTATTTCATCGGGCAATGCGACGGCGTACGAAAGACTCCCGGCTTATCTACGCTCGACAAAGACGTATCGATATGTCTCGAAACACTCCGGTACGTCTTGCTGTAGGACAAAGCGGCGGCGTACGAAGGATGTCCGCCTCGTTTGCGCCCGACACGTCTCGAAATACCCCGACATGTCTCGCTTGCGCGCAAGAAAACACAACGTAGAAGCCGCGAGACCGCCTTCTTTGTCGACGTAGCAATCACAAGCGCTTCAAAATGCCTAGAGTCAGTCGCCAAAAGATGCTTCCTACCCACCATTCTCATTCTCACCGGTCCTCCTTTTCGCTACTTTACGATGCTTCAAGTCATCAAATTCTTCATCCGTGCAAGCGGAGAGGTGTTCGCAAGGACATCACAAGGTGTTGTAAGGATCTGTCGTGGAATTCAAGGATGGTTGCAGCTCAACCTCTATCAACACAACATCGAAACAATCGTCCTGGCCGACTCAGCAGGGTGCCGAGACATCATCCAAGCCAAAGCCGTTCAGCGTCCGGAAGATGAAGCACCGATCGAGAACCAGATCCCACCTTTCCAGTCCAGGGCCAAACCAAACAACCGCCTGGTCCATGCTTTCGGAATCAACAATTGCTTCACCACTGCCGAAAAGGAGCGCTGTACGAGCTTCAAGACAGACGCGATTGCGCTGATTCGCCTAACAGAGCCGGAATGGAAGGACCTCAGCCAGTCGGTACGTCAGGTCGTCAACAAGTCCCTCGTGTTCGAGCTCCAGCCCAAGCGAAACCTCGTCGATCTCATGCAATTCGTCACTATGAAATCTGTTCTGGCCCCACTCTGCAAGTTCGACTCTTCTCGTTCTGACCTCGATGGCGAGCTCCAAACACTGGCAACGGAAATCAATCGCCAGTGGCTCGGTTCTAAAGATGGGGTGGAAATGGCGACGGCGTTCGCCAACCAGACGGAGCTCAACAGCGCTCTGGCTGCCATTGCGCCGGCATGGAAAGGCCTCGATGATACGCACAACCCGCTCAACTTCATTCTGCCTGGGTATGAGACGTTGTGGCGAGTCGTGCTTCGCGGCTTCCTTGAGATGGTGTACAGAGCGACCGAGCAAGACAGTGCAAACTGGCGTCATGCGCTGGAGGATTTCGCTCTCAATCCTTCTTTCGCTCAGCTCGACAAAGTCCACACAGATTACGGCAAAGTATCAGCGTGCATGGTCGTGGAAGAGACACTTCGCCTCTATCCACCGACCCGACGAATCTACCGCGCGTTCCAAGTGGCCGGAGGTGGGAACTTTGAGGCGGCGGCGGACATCGAGGGCCTTCATCGGGACAAGAGCATTTGGGGCGACGATGCTGAGATGTTTCGTCCGAGTCGCTGGTTGGAAAAGTGTAGCGAGCCCAAGTTCAGGAACGCAAACTTCATGCCTTCCGGTACATCGCCGTTCGCGTGCGTCGCCAAAGTTTCTGGTCCGAACGAGACTGGAGAAAAGTGCTTGCCATTCGGGGTGAGTATGATTGCGATTCTGCTGGGATGCCTCTCAGCAGGAATTGCTGCGGACATTGTGGTTCGCGGCGATGATGATGGATGCTTTATGGACCAGCCGCTGAAGACCGGCCGGGAGGATTACCACGATGTGATGATTGGGTGCTAGACGTACGTGGGACAAGAGTGCGATGAGCGTGGGTGTAGAGGCTAAGGATGCGGTTGAGGCAAGGTTTTTGGCCGGTGGGGATGGAACGCCTAGGAACCAGTATGGAACAGGACTTGCTGCGCCTTCAACACTTTCCGTCTGGCAGGCTCTGCCGGGAATGACATTTGCCGTACATTTCATGCTTGACATTGCGCGAAGGAGATCCGTGAATCTACCCCTGACCGGAACAATTCTGTAGCGACATCTCGGCTCCAGAATTCGCAACTCCAAGGTCCATTTTTATGCGGCAGCCCGACGCTGGTATGAACCACGTTACTACACCCCTGCCGTCAATCGATGAAGCGGAAGGGATATAGTATTGGCCTCCCGCCCGCAGCAGGGTTGGCCAGCCCTTCACACATTGTTTCAACGCCTCGTCTTCCTCACCATGGCTGAACCTGTTCCCATTCCAAGAGCTGCGGCTGTGACCGAATCATCACTCCCAAGAGATGAGCCGGTTCCGATCAAGCGAACCTGGTATAGGACAACACTCTTCAATGCCTTCGTGATCGGTGGGGTAGGATTTGTTGCTCCGGGCCTCTGGAACGCCATGAACAGTCTGGGTGCAGGTGGCCCACAATCTACATATCTGGTCAACGCCGCCAACGCTCTGGTATTCGGATTGATGGGACTCCTTTGCCTCTTTGGCGGACCCGTGGCCAATCGCATCGGACTCTCCTGGACACTCTTCATCGGAGCAATTGGGTATCCAATCTACAGTGCTGGCTTGTACTGCAACAATCGTTTCGGCAACGAATGGCTGGTCTTAGTTGGCGCAGCGACTTGCGGCATCTCTGCCGGCCTCTTCTGGGCGAGTGAGGGAGCCGTCGCACTCGGATACCCGGAGCCAAGCAAACGTGGAAGATATATGAACATCTGGCTGTGGTTCCGCACGAGTGGACCCCTTCTAGGAGGTAGCATTGTCCTGGCGTTGAACAACGATGCGAAGGCCAAGGAGAAGGGAAAAGTCGGCTATCAGACGTATTTGGTGTTCACAGCTCTGCAGTGCCTGGCAGCACCCATAGCTCTGCTACTCACTCCGCCAGAGAAAGTTCAGCGTGCAGACGGGAGTAAAGTGATCGTGCGCGCAGAGGAATTCTTGAGGGGGGAGTTTGTGGCGCTGACGAATGTCTGCATGAGGAAAAACATCCTGCTTCTCCTGCCAATCTTCTGGGCTGCATATTTCAATCAGTACAACGGCAACTTCACCGTGTACTATTTTGGTGTGCGCGCCAGAGCCTTGATTGGGCTTACCAGTTACATCGGCTCTCTGGTTTCCTCACAAACCATTTCGACCCTTCTGGATTACAAAGGCTTATCGTTGAAGCGGAGGATCGAGTACGCCTTCTTCTACGTCGTCTTCCTTCACGTCGTAGCGTGGACTTATGCCTAGGTCGTACAAGAGCAGTGTTAGTTCTTCTCGACGATGTACACTCGTTGCATCCGCTGACCGAACTCGTCTAGTCACCCGTGCCGAACTCATCTACGACTGGGAAGATGCCGGATTTGCTAAAGGCTTCTTTGTTATGTTCTTGTAGCTATTTAGCCAGCAAGCTTTGCAGAACTGGCTATACTATTTGCTCTCGACCAGCACTGACAATATCTCCGAAATGGTTCGCTTCTCTGGCATTTTAAGAGGTCAAGAAAGCTTTGCGCAGGCCGTGTCTTTCGGCATCAACTCTCGGGATTGGAAAGGAGGCCGGGTGCCAATGGGCATCAACACCGGACTGCTCGGTAGGACTAAGAAGCTTTCGACCAGTCCACCGATTCAGCTAACCGTCGACAGTGCTCGCTATTGTGCCCACTTGGCTAGTCGTGCGAGATCATGTCCCACAGGTAGAGGACAAGCGCGCTGGGTTTGACGAGGAACTTGTAGCAGCATCCGAGAACAGCGTCAAGTAGACCCGCGACTCGGGGGACTGGCAGTACCAGACACCGTTGGTACTGTGATACGTGCAGATCTGACGAGCGAGCGCGTATTACTAGCCTCTTGTCCAACTGCGTGCCGTCCACTGTAATCTGAGCTGACGTCCGACTCGTCTGTATCTGAAGCGTCCGTACCGCCAATCACATCCAAGGTCAAGCTCGACACATCAGGCAAACCGGGAAAGCTTGTATCCAGTGTGCTCTCGAGCGGCAGCCCGCTGTCCACAACCATATGGCCACGAAATTTTCTGCAGTCGTCGACCGACCAGGGCTGCGGGTCGTAAACGCCACGGCCCAGGTATGGTTGGTTGCAAACCTCGCAATGCATACACTGCGTGCAGTAACTTCCGTCGCGGAGCTTCCTGCAACTCCGGCATACAATTCGCGTGCCATTCTCCTGTACTATCTGGCTGCCAGGACTGAACAGGCTGTTCGAGATGCCACATGGTACACAGAAACGACTCTCTTGCTGATATCCATTTTTGCCACGTTTGCCCTTTGTATGGATAATGGAGAATTGCCGCTTGTGGACCACTCTCCGGCAGGTAAAGCACGCGAGACCATCGCCTCGCCAGCGGGCAAAGTTTTGAGCTTCGCGCAGGAACCTCGCGAGTTGCTCCCGTCGGGTTTTGTCGTAGGGATCTGACAGCCTACGGAAAAGGTGGTTGGTCTGGTGGGGTGCAATCGTTGATGGAATGTCCAGGCAATCGATAATCTTGACGCAAATCTCCTCGGGGAGGGTCGAAAGGCGTGGCGTCGCCTGTGCGTCGTTGGCCATGTCTGCGTTGCTTGTACCTAAGCGGATGACTTGAGTTTTGAGAGGAAGCAATTTGTCTGAGCCGAGAGGATTGCGACCTACTATAGGCAGTGTGGTCAAGTGGGGCCTTCCAGATCTACACGGCGAATGGCTCTTGAAAAGATCGTAATGATTACGTAGAGGCCCAGTCTCGTTGGTTCAGAGCGGGCTCGCGCTTCCTTCATGTTCCACTACCCATGGTAGCTTACTCGGACGATGGAAAACAGCACCGCTACTCTCAAAGCCTCTGTCGAACAACTGTGCTGGATGTGAAAGCCGCGGACATCGAGGTATACGGTACGTGCGCTTAATCAGTTGTCGTGTAGGCTGCCGAAATGCGAGCGGCCGCATCTTTCGCATCCAGTTTCAACTCAGCCATTCGTAACGCCAACCTAGCAAGACTTGGAGTCCCCATGTATTCCCAGTGCCGGGGGTGTAGGTCCGAGTATTCTTCCAGCGGATGCCGGGTTTGAACAACAGTATGCCCCGTCTCTCCTTGACAATCATCGGTCGACCAGCGGTGTAGCGGATCGTGAGGCTTCCCATTACACTCCTTGCAAGTATGCTTCCGACGCTTGAGATCACAGTCTTCGCAAAGCATGCATTTCGTGCAGTACTTGCCCCCTCGGAGTTTCTTGCATCCTGCACATACTATGCGCTCGTGAGGTTTTCCGTCACACTCCTCGCATCCATATTTCCAACGCTTGAGGTCACAGGTCTCGCAAAGCATGCATTCTGTACAGTACTTGCTTCCTAGTGCCTCTCGGAATTTCTTGCATCCTGCACATAATATGTGCACCCGGGGGCCTGGGTCGATCTCTTTTCCAGGTGGATATTCGCCTCGCCCGACGCCGCACGGCAGGCAGAATCGCAGCTCCTCGTCCATGCCTTCTTCTTTGTCTCGATCGCCGTCCGTCTGGCAGAAGTCAAACTCTGATACGTACAGGACTTTCTTGCAGGTGAAGCAAGCGTATCCGTTCTGAAACCACCTATATGTCCATTGCTGCTCCCAGAGAAATTCGTCTAAAAGCCACGGCTGTGTTGAATTGTAGGGATCTGCCAGTCTGTGGAAGAAGCGGTTCGTTTGGAAAAGGGCAAAGAGAGACGCCATGTCCAGGCGGTCGACGATATTCAGGCACAACTCTTCCGGGAGAGTTGTGAGTGTTGGCGCAGCTTTGTCGGTGCTTGTCATCTTGGATCATTTGATGATGCCCGAAGAGTGTCAAGAGAAGCTGGACTTTAAGAGTGCGAAACTCTTATTCGGGGCCAAGTGGGCTGGCCAGCCGTGAGTCATTGCGAAGGTTCGGAGGGTATCTACGGGCGAAGAGAGGCGATTACGGACATCGAAGAATCCGGATGTGCTGGAGGTGGTTGCGATGCCAGAGCATCCAACAGTGTCGCGGAGCAAGGGCTTAGACGTGCCTGCGAGTCAGACCAGGCGTAAATGTCACGGCCGAAATCGGAGACACGTTCAAGACTGAAGAAGTTCGATGAGAGGCTAAAGAAGGTCGGAAGGACCGCTATATTAAGAGGTGACCGTGCCTAAGGCAACAGTAAAGCTGGGCTGTTACACATGCCCCCTCATCCACTCACCACGTCCTCGTGCTGTTGTTGCTATGTACAAAGGACATCGTGCTTGTCGAGAAACAGGAGGGGAACACGCCCAAGGAGGAACTGAATCGAGGCGGCCGGTACAGGTCGGGCCTTCGAGAGGGAAGGAAGGAACGGTAAGGCACTGGTGGAGCGGTCGATGGTGGAGAACGAGGTGGTAGAGCGATTTTCGGTGCGATGGAAGTCGGTGAGGCTACTGCTGGTGCAGCGAGTGGTGCGGACGAGGCTGGTGGAGCGACCGAGGGAACGTTTGTCGGTGAACAATTCCGGAAGCTTTGCAGAGGAAACGTCAGAGAACACTCTTGTCGTTCTGTCGAGATGGGATCTGGGTAGACCTACTGCGTTGTGCGGAAATGCAAGTCCAAAGTCGCGTCGACTCGGCCGGAGCCTGCTGACTAGTCCGCTAGTCTACGCATTAGCAAATGGGCAGCGTTGAGTCGCGGTCGTACAGTAGCTTACCTTTGCAGTGTTTGCAAGCGTGGAGAATCACACCGCAGCCGACCTTGGTGTGGTAATCGTCGCAGCCACAACTGCCATCGTCAAAGGGTTCGCAGCCGCATTTTTGGCCGTTCTTGTCTTGGCAAATGCAAACATTGAATCCTCCGCAGGCATACGTAGCAGTAGCGAAGGAGGCGATGAGAAGAAGGATGAGCCTCATGGTCGGTCGCGTAGGAGGATAGTTGTTGATGGAGTCTGGAGCGGCGTTTGGGGTAATAGAATCAGTCTTGAAGAAGAAGGACCGGTGTGACAAAAGGGAAGCGGAAAGATGGCTGCGAAGCCTTACTTTATATGAGTGTCACACATGCCTCCGTCGAATACCGTCGAATCTGGGTTCGGCATCTAATCCCACCCCTGGGAAGGTCTTTTGAGCTCGGTCTAGCCAGGTTACGCCCGTGTAATCGCTTCAGCGAAGAAGAGGACTCAGAGAGGCGGAACTCGACGGTACAAGGACACGTAGAAGTTCATCCTTCCGAGAGAGTATCGAATCGGAACTGTTCCAAAGTGATTTACACTGCTACTTTCACTCTCATTGCGCCTTTTACAATGAGCTGTGTGTCGCCTCGTGTTGCGGAAGTAAAACACCGCCAGGATAGGGCGGATCCAATGTCAGGTGACCCACAACCAATGCAGGGTAACGATGCAAGGACTCTGCGACATTAGTTAGACATCGACGTAAAATTCATGGCCGGGAACAGTCGGATGCCGTGAGTCACCGCAAAGGTTCGATTTCGATGCACAGTCACCTCAAGGCTCACCAGTGCGATACATGACCCACTTGAACCATGTCACATTCAAGGTGCCATGGTGCACGAGGTACGGATGAGCATGCTAAAAGGCTTGCAAGTGCTAATAATAAAAGATCGTCCGGACGGGAGGAGTTTTCACGAACGCACGGGCAAGACCAAAGCCATGCCATGGTCCTTGCGATTCCCTTTGAAAACTCGCCGGTCGAGGCATCGTTCATGCAAGGACTGAGATCAGCATCGGCGCTGCTACTGTAATATCCTGCATGAGGGAAGCAGCGCTAGCTTCCGAAGACCTTGTCGCTGCTTTGTTCAGGCAAGTATCGACGTTCTGTCAAGACGAGATTGGTTCGAAGTCGCCGGTTTGACCGTCAGGGGATGGGCACTACTTCTCGCTTTTGGTCCAGCTTCTTCAGCTAGAATAAAGAGGTGCGGAAGGAGCTACACAATCGTCTCAAAGCGATTGAGGCTCAGTTCATCAAGCAGCCACGCCGGTCTGCACACATGTCGATGAGCGAGATTGAAGTTCACTGGGGTATCTCATCGGTGATGTGAGCGCCGTGGGAGCTGGCGGCGACGATTCCATCGCAAAGCCTCCTCCAAACTGGAAAGCTGGACGCGATCTGATCGTCCATGACTTCTGTTGGGTACGTCGAGGTGTCGCCAACACTCGCACCTACAGCTCGAAGACGCTCGAGCACAGCGTCGTGCACTTCTACAGCGATATGGAAGAGACTCAGGAATGGTCACTTGCGCACTTGGACGGTGGTAAAGCTCCTGTGCCAGCCGTTCAAGACAACATAAGCATGATGCGCTGGAACCAACAGTGACATGGCCCTCGTCGACACTCAACACAAGAATGGCCGTGGAATCTTGGAGTGCCGCCATCTGGGATGGAAGAGTGGTATGGGCCGGACTGGGATGGGCCGGACTGGGAACCTGGGTCCGATTCTGAATATCACGGCGACTACGATCAGAAAGGTGCGCCGAAGGAGATAGGATTTGGTTGCTCTGTGCACAGTCGCGGATCGTGCATCGTGTCTGGAAAACATGGTCTCGGGAACGAAGGTACTTGGTTGTGACAATTTCCGAGTCCCAGAGCATAGCCGTCCGTACACCGCCTTCTGGCTTCTTCAACGGCGTTGCTTCTGCAGACATCAACTATAGAAGCGCGTCGAATACCGCCGACCATTCGTTTGTGGTGTGAGATGATGTTTGCTTCCTCGCTCTCTCGTTCTAGCGCGTTCGCGGCATTCTATTGCTTTTCGAACGTGTGAAGGTTTGTCTTCTGGCAATCAGACATACGTGTTTGTCCGTGCAAGCTCACAAAACAACGGAGCCAAAGTTGTCCTATCCTGACGGACCATCATCAATCCTGCTCTTGTCGATCATCACCTGCTCCAGAGACAACTCCATCGAAAAGCAATGGACAGCAGACCAGCGCCAAGTGGTGGAGAAAAGAGCAGAATACCCGGTTCGCTTCAATCAGTCTCGTCAACTCTACGACATGCCCTGGGCATGCCGCGTTCAGATCCTCTCCGTCCGCCGCGTTCATCTGGGACCAGAACCAAGCCAGGTCCATCGAGCGAGCCACCAACATCGCATCCGCCGGACGCATCGTCCCTGCGCGCCTCGACTCAAGCTCCTAGCGACGTGCCGCGTGTTGGACCAATTCTCTCGACTTCTTCCAGATCATCCATTCCCGTACGCTCGAAGAAGGACAAGACCACGCCAGTGTCGGAGACCATCTCTCAGCAACGTCCCCCTCAGAGCACGAGGTCAACTCATCCACTCAACAATCTCATGCCAGAAGCCTCTCGAAGTTGCGACTCCTGTCACGACGCACTCACCGGCATCGACTCGTCAGAGTACTACCTGATCCCTCTCAAGCCAAATCATCCCGGTCCAACCATTCCACCCATTCCTTACAAGTTTCCGCCAGACCATCCGCTGCTCACGAGAGCCGTGATCCCACAGCCCAAGTGTCATCTCCTCGACCTACCCCTAGAACTCCGGCAGAAGATCCACGATCAAATCCTCGCACAGTACATCACCGTCGACCTCCGACTTCCAAGGATCAAGTACACTTCTCCGTGTTCATCCTGGATCCAGACCTGCAGCCAACTCTACCAAGAATGCGCCGAAGACTACTACAAAAACCTCTGCTTCGTCCTCTGGGCGCCCGTCTGCCCATTCCCGGCCAACAACAACTTCGTCCTCGCCAAGCGCCTGCGAGCGATCGGTGCGGAGTTCCTGGAGCAGCAACGTCGACGTCCGCATATGACGCCTCGCAGGGTCAGGATCATGTGGGGGCTGATCGGAGATGTTCGCGACAACCAGAATGAGGAGAGGAATAACCGGTGGATCGAAGCAAGAGACTTGATCTGGGACTACTTCTACTGGGCTCACCACTCCATCCCCAACGTCCGCTTGATGGTGAAGTACGAGTGGTTCATGGCTGATGGCCGCAGGGCAATCTTTTGCGAGGACACGAGGGAGCGTCAGCTTTGGCAGTGTGCCAAATTTCGAGACGGTGGCGATGTGAATGAGACGACTTCGGCGGAGCGTGAGAGTATGGCGCTCTGGAATCGACAGCTGGGACAGTGGAGTCATGGGCTGTCGCAGTCGACGAGGGTGCAGCGACTTTGGGAGAGAGGAATGCCGCTCTTCCCGCTGGAGCATCCCGCGGGTCAAGGCGGAGATGAGTGAGGCGAGGATTTGAATGGCAGCAATGGTGGCCTCTTCGAGAATGTTGGTCCTGGAGAAGTGCTGATTCGGAGGCAGCGGAAGCTTTGAATGAGCCCAAAAGAGGGTACATGTGCAGTGCTGCGATGATAATCCTTTGGTCTTCTGTATCTGTGCAAACCAGTTCATACTCCTCTCAAACACCACAGAACACATCCTCCTTCCCAAGCCCCCCTCCTACCGATTCATCTTCCCAATCACCTCCGAATGCGCCTTCCTCTCCTTCCCCACCTCGCTCAAAGGCTGAATACTCCGCAAATCCCCCACCACATCCCTCGCCTTCCCAAAATACACCTCCTGCAAAAGATTTCTCATCCGCGTCTCCATATCCTCCACCATCCGTCCAATATTCACCACATGACTCCCCTCAATCTCCGCATCCCTCAGTCCATTCAACGGCAAGTCCTGCTGCGTCTGTCGTGTCAGGTTGCCCGCCAACTCCAAACTGTCCACCTCCTTCGACTGCAGTCCCAGATCCAAGATGACGGTGGATGTGAGTTTGTAGTGCGCACTCCTCTTCGTCGCCGCCTCACTAACCTCCAACACATGAATACTATCCCACCCACCCTCCTTCCCCGTCGTCGTCTCTTTCTTGAACAACACCACCCCTGCAAAACCCTCATCCAGCGCCCAAAGATACGCACTGCTCACTCCACCCTCATAGTACAGCTCCCGGTAGATATCAACACCCGTGTTCAACGCCTCTTCCATCCTCCTCACCCTTCCACTCGGGATCAACTCTGTGACGTCTTCCGGATCGGACGGTGCGGGCGAGAATTCATTCGACCATGGAGAGCGGTAACTCTGCCCATCGCGGTTGTAGTCGCAGCAGAGGTAGTCGCGGCCGGATTTGGGGCAGCGGCGGGCGGTGAGGGAGACGTCGACGGAGGAGAGGAGGTCTTCTTCCAGGGAGGGTTGGAGGGAGATGATGCCGGCGAGGTTGGTGGCTGTGGAGGATGGGGGGAGGCGGCGGAGGAGGTCGCTGGGAGAGGGTTAGTGGACGGGACATGAGGTGAGGGAGATCAATGGCATACAGTGCTGCGTCGAATGGGTCTGACATTGTGTTTGTGTTGGCGGGGAGGTAAGTTGTCTTTTGGTAGAGGTGTTGTTGATGGTCGGTCCAATGCTGAAGTCGAGACCAAACGCCGAGCAAGAGCTGGCGGCGGGATGTGGGGCATCTTCCCGTCCGAGAGGGTCGATCATTTGCTCTTCACTCTACGACGAGGACTTCACTTCTTGATTCTTATGAGCCCAGAACACGGCCATGAGCTACTGTGGACAATCTACAACGGATTGTTGGAAGAGCATCCCGAAACCGACCATGCGAGACATCCAAGCCAAGACATGGCAGAAGTCGTCCATTGATCTACTCATATCCGTCATATCATCTACTTCACAAGCCCCTCACTCGTCACTGTCACTATCCTCCACAACTCTCCTGCGCCTCCCCTTCTGCACCGCAGCTCCACCCACTTCCTCTCCATCCATGTCGCCTCCCACCGATACAACATCATCCTCCCCCTCCTCACTCTCTTCCATCAAATCCTCCAACGCCTTCCCCGCTCCCTTCCTCTTCAACCTCCCGCCTCTCCCCCCGCCGACCTCCTCGACCTGGCTCGAACTCTGCGCCACAACTACCTCATCGCTCGGCGCGATCCAAGCCGCCAGTTCACTGTCCAGCTCCTCCTCTTCCTCTTCTTCGGCACCACTGGTATCTTCCGATCCCAACTCCTCGAATGCACCTCGCTGGGTCGGCGAAGGAATCGGACTGGAAGAAACGCCTTCTTCGGCACCGCTGCCGTAGGAAGTCTCACCGCGTCGAGGCTTGACAGGTTTGGCGGCTGCGGCTTTGGTCTTCTTCGGCGCAGCACGCTTGCGTTTGACGGGTGTTGGCCTGGGTGGTGGGAGGCGTGAGAAGGGGACAGGCAAAGTGGGCTCCTCGGGCTCAGAGTTTTCTGGCGGCGGTGAAGCGACTTTCCTGGGAGGTGGAGCGGCGGGCTTCGCCTTCGCAGGCGGACGGACGAGATGAGACGTGATTTCGAGGTCGTTGGCGTCAGACTCTTCCAAGTCGACTGTGGGAGGTTCCTTGGGTCGTCCTCTGGGCTTGCTTGCCATAGCTGGTTGTTTGGCAGCATTGACGGGATCGGCAGACGTCCTCCTCGCCGGATCTGCACGCGGCTTGACAAGTCGCGAGCGGGCTGGCCCAGGATCCTCCAGGTCGCTCATATGCAAGTTGTGTTCCAGGCGTTGGAGTGTATCGCTTTCAACGTCACGAATCGCTCGCATGGTCTTCTGCACCAACTCAGCCATGCGGCCATGGCGAATGTGCTTCGTTGGTCCCAATCCAACAAGTCTGGATGCAGGGTAACTCGCGGCATCGATGGGCTGGATCAAAGCGTCTTCTCCATCGTCAGCAGTCCGAGCATAAGCAGTCTCCAGTTCTCGTTGTTGTGCGTCGGTCAACACAACATCCACGAGGTAAGGCAAAGCTGCAATCTCAGGCTCGGGTGACGGTGAAGGTTGGCGGCGTTTAGCTGAAGCCGGCTTCTTCTTCGCGGCTGCCTTCTTCGTGACCATAGGCACATCCTCGGTCCCGTCATCATCGGACCCAATGCGGGAAGCCTTGACGAAGCCGGTTCGCACGTTGTCGGGCATGTGGAACTTTTTGGGAGGTCTCTTCGGCGCCTTTCCTCTGCCCTTTCGAGTTCTCTCGTTCAAGTCGATCGGTTGGCTGTTCTCGGGTGGGATGTCCACAGGTCGCTTGTCGGCGATGGGCTTGACTTCCCTCGGCAAGATGCGAGGACTTTGGTCATCGCGGTAAGCGTACTTGCTGTCATCTGCAATCGTCTTCTGGATGTAGGCGTAGTTGTCTTGCGCTTTTGCGTAGTCTTTCTCCTCTTTGTCCTTCATCAGCAATAGCCGGACCTGGCCAACACGCTTACGACCAGTACGTCCAATACGCTGCAGCATTCGAATCGGCGATGACGACGCATCGTAGCAGACAATCAAGTCGACCGTACCAATGTCCAGACCCTCCTCGCCAATCGACGTCGCAACCAGACAGTTGTACTTCCCACTCTTGAAGTCTTGAATGACAGCGTTCTGCCGCTTCTGATCCATCCCTTCCGATCCCTTCGAAGCCGCCTGACCGACGAACACATGCGGGCGAATCATTGGCTCGTTACGCTTAAGAACTCGGCAAATGTCCTCCGTACTGTCTCGGTAGCTTGCAAAGACCATCACTCTCGTGGCACTGGGTGGCACATCGCTGCCTTGTCGGCCTTCTCCAGCGTCGAGAAAGTGGTTGAGGACTACTTCTCGCAGGTACTCCAGTTTCGGGTGACCGATGAAGTCAGGGTTGTTAGTCCACGACCGGATCGTCCCCATCATCTTGACGAAGGGCTCGCTGTTGGCAATGGCTGCAGCAGTCTTGCTCTTTGTCAGACCGCTGGTGACCTCCTTCTCGAAGCTCAGCACACCGGTGTAGAAAGGCACGACACCATGAAACTTGAGCAAACCGACATTGTGTGCAAGTCGAGAGAGCACGTTGAAGATGGCATTCAGCATCCCCTTGATCGGCATCGGTGCTTTGCGTCCCGCTTCAGAGCTCGCCCATTTTTGTCGTGACTGCGTCAAACCATATGCTGAGATGGCCATGGGATCCCTCGACCAGTATGCGCCATTGCTGCACAGCTTTTCCAAAGACGGCTTGACCGCTTGTGAGAACAGATCCATGATCCGGCGTTGCTCTTCACTGTAGTGGAAGACCTCAGTCTCGGTGTGCTTCTCGTGGGTGTACTGTCGGATGTCGATTGACTGCTCGGTGCGCAGCTCCACTCTCGCGATTCCAAGATTGTCAATCACAGCCTGGACGGCCTCAACGGTAGACCCAGGTGTGGCCGTGAGAGCCAATACTCGAAAGCTGCTGTTGAAGCGACGCATGAATGCAATCACCTCCGTGTAGGCATACCCACCAGTAGCCTTGTGCGCTTCATCTACGACCAGCAGAACGATCCTCTTCGGGTCGCAAATGCCAGTCTTCAGATCGTTGATCACCGTCTGCGGAGTCATGAAGAACACTCGCTTTTCGAGCCATTCCTCAGCGCGGCGACCAGGTGTCGTCTCACCTGTCATCAACACCGTGTCGCGACGGGGTATTCCAACAATGCCATAACATGCATCGAGCTGCTGAGCAATGAGAGGCTTCGTCGGAGCCATGAATACGATCTGCGCGGAAGTTGTCCAGCGATAATAATTCAGCATTACTGTCGCGGCAATGAAGGTCTTTCCCAGACCAGTTGGAAGGGCGACAAGTGTATTGTGGAACAAGCTGCGGGAGACAATGGTGTATTGGTAGTCGCGGATCGTGCCCAGGTTTGTGGGATACACCCAAGATTGCATCTCCTTGTCGTCGAGCTTGTGATGTGTAGGTGGCTCGTCCTTGTTCGCCAGAGGCCAAGCATGCCTCTTCTTCGCGGCTTGTGAAGCAGTAATGCCTTGCGTGGCGGGTTGGCCAAAGATCGTGAGCTGCTTCAGACCGGTCTGAGGACCTCGTAGTCGCTGCGGAGGTCCTGCTCCCGATTCCAGCTGAGACGAAAGCTCGATGACGCCTTTCGCTGGCGACTTTTCCGGTGACGAAGACGAGAAAGCATCAGAGGGCAGATCGGCCAGCTCCTGCGTCATGTCGTATTCCTGGAAATTGTTCTGGGAGGCAAATTTCTGCCGTGCATTCGCAGCTGGGGGACCCAATCCATCCTCTTCTGCCTGGAGACGAGCAGCAAGGGCAGCATCATCTTCTTCAACTGGAGGTGCTGCGCCGGCGGACTTGAAATAGCTTCCTATGCCTCTCATTACCGCTCCAGCTGCGGCAGCGTTCGCGTTCGGTCGGATGTTCGCCGCCGCATTATTCTGGAGGCCAAAAGCAGGGACCGGTGGTTTTGGTGGTCTCTTCCAAATCGCTCCTCTGAATTTCGTGGGATCCTCGTCGAGTCCATGCTGCGTCTGAGTGAAGACCATATCTGGGAACTTGCCGCCTTTGGCAGGAACATGGATCTTGTATTTGGACTGTTTCGCAGCATTCGGGTCCGGTGCCAGCTCTCCCGGGAAGTAGTATCCTTCTTCGTCGATGTCCGGATCTGCATTCTCATCCTGCTCGGCTTGTGTGAAGTCCATGTTCGAAGCCTGAGTGAAACCACCGGGACCGGCATAGCTCGCGGGAAACTCATCGTCCTCGATTTCGTCCTCCTCGAGCGGCGGCGGTGTTATGCGTTGCCTCTTGGCAGGTCTCGGGGAGAGGTCGAAGCCGCCATGTTGAGATGCTGCTATCTGAGTGGCAGCGTCGAGGAACTCGGTGTCATCGTCGCCGATCCCAAAGTCATCGCTGTCGAGCATTGCAGCGAGATGATCGCATCACGTGGGATGTATTGAAGTCCGGGCCTGTGGCGATGAGCGAAGTTGTTTGAAGTGCACGTTCAGCCGCTTCAGAGTAAGACGCGTCGCGATTGTCTTGGCGCGACCGGGGAACTCGAATTATCCGAAGACCGGACCCCACATCTGTCTTCTCGCTGTCTCCCGTCATGAAGATGACGGGAGGAGAACGATATGAGCTACCAGACTTCTTCTTGTTCGAAAGGCTGTCTTCTTGTCACGGTCCGAAGCATGGTCTTGTATCTTGACATACACTCGCCTGAACGGCTAAGACAGAAGCTGAGCTTGTCGGTTCAGCTCCTCCTCGGATGAAGATGAGATAGGTCGAAAGGAGCGTCGGCAATGATGACCAAAGCTCCTCATTACGTCAAATCCGCGATTTCGCTCTATCATTGATCTTGCTCGAACAACTGTACTAGATTGCATCTCCGATTGACCACACAGACAATCCACCTCGAACCCAGCCTACCCTTCCTCCACGCCCACCATGCCCTTCGAACCAACCGGCAACCCCAACTCCCACCACACCTCCGAATTCTCCACCCACCTCACCGGCTCCTGTCTCTGCGGCAGCATCACAGTCACCATCACCGACTCCGAGCTCTTCACCAAGAAACGCGGCCACCTCTGCCATTGCGCCAACTGCCGCAAAGTCGCCGGGTCCTACGTCGCTTCCAACTTGATGATTGAGGAGGAGAAAGTCAAGATTGAGGATCGAGATGCGACGTTGAGGACGTATGAGGATAAGGATACGTTGAGTGGAGGGTCGGTGTTTCGGAGCTTTTGCTCGACGGATGGGAAGTATGTGCTGCCGTCTTAACATGGTGGTCTTGGTGTGTCATTGGACAGCGAGGGATGCTAACATGGCTGTCGCATAGTCCCATTCGCTCCGTGACGAAGCTGTATCCTGGCAAGGTCATCTTGAAGATGGGCATTTTCCCGCGCATCCCGCAGCCCGAGGCGGAAGGATTTGGACTTCACAAGCATGATTGGCAAGGTGGACACGAGGGTATTGAGACGTATGAGATCAAGTGGGCTGGACCCGAGAAGAAGAGGATGTGAGGAACGCAGAAAGAGATGAAATGATGAGGGTGGGGATGCGAACATGGAGCACTGCGCCGGATATGTATTGTAAAAGAAGATCGCAACCTTGATGGACAGCTTTGCTCAGCTTGGAGTCCACACTTTCCAAGCGTGGCGCATACGATGTCCCGCTGTCCGAGTATGCGCACGCATGAGTAATAAGGCTGTGTCGGCAATGCGCAAGCCTCAACTCCCTGGCTTCTCGTTTTTCTGTGTCCAATATCAAAGTCCGACATTTCCGTTCATGTGTCTGCCTGCAGTGATTGTCAGCGAGAAGCTAGAGCTGCTTGCAATCGAGCTCGACCATACCGTCAATCGTGCGGACCCTCCAAGACCATCCCTTCATAAGCTCATCCAGTCTGGAACAAGTCAGTGATTCTCCACATCGAAGCTCCTCATCGAAGCAAACCACCGTACCTTGGAATAAAACAACCATCAACCCCGTCCACTCCCAACTCCAATCCTCTCCTCCCTCGTCTTCGCATGCCCGGTCTTCCCCGCATTCCCATTGGCCTTCTGCGACGAAGCAGCAGCAGGTCTACTGCGATCGACGTCCATTTTCTCGGCTTCTCGGGCTGCTTTGCGGACTTCAAAGGCGAGGATGTCGTCGGCTGTTAGGGAGATTTTGGTGGGAGGGCGGGAGAGCATTTTGATGCGGTAGGACAATGGGGTATGCGGAAAAACTCAGTGATAGTCTTGTAGGGTTGTCGAGAGAGGGTCCCGTAGGATAGAAGGATGTTTGGTGTAAAATATTGAAGGTTGTTGTTGTGATGTCTCGGTGAATGTTCGCGTTATGAGGTGAACCTAAGCTGATGTCGGGCCATCGGACGAAACTCGGACGAAGCGCTGAGCGGAGACAAAGTGTTCTTCGCTCGCAATTCTTTCGCTTTCATCGATACACTCTCGTTGACAGCTTCCGCCCTCGTCGCCATCATCGAGGCTGGCCAAAGCTGGATCAACGTGAGCACCACGAGAATGGGCTCGGCGCGAATTTGTCGACGGACAATCGTCTGCGGCGTGGCGACACTCACACGTTACGAACATCCGCCGCGTTGGACGGACAGGGCGTATTTGTGGGGTATGTATTTCTTCTCCGAAGTGGTGATGGGGACGACATATTGGTTTGGGAGGCTGCTTTGGGGCATGAAGGGGGAGTATGCGGAGTATAGTCCGAAGGTTGCGAAGACGGCGGAGCAACGGCAGTGAGACGGGCAAGCTCAGTCAGTGTCTGTTGTTACGAGAACTGGCGAGGATGGGATGGAGCTGAGGTATGTGGCGGAGTATACACTCATCCAGAAGCTTACCACCAGCACAACTTCGTCCAGTCTACGGATGTCCCCAATCAGACGAGAACAACTGAAAGAAGCAGGATCTTTGACCTCTTGCAAGCCGAGCTATCCTACTTCACACTCCTCGCAGCATCCTCCCTCAAAGCCTCATTTAACCCATCCCGCTTAACACAGCTCTCAAACTTGAAGCTAGCAGCCAATTCATCAATCTCCTCAAACGACTTCCCCCGAAACAACTCCGCAAATTCCTTCCCAAGATACTCCGACATCAAACACTCCCTCACCACCCGCTCAACTTGCCGATCAAACGACCAATGAGGAGGATATTTCGAGTTTCTCAGGTGTTCCGGCACCATCTCCTTCAAATCTCGAATGAACGGCCCATACGTTCCCGCAACACCAGACTTATCGACCACGCCCCAGAAGTCCAACCCGAGAGCCTGCTTCTTCGCGATGAAGGGTTCGATGAGCTTCAGGTACGGCGAGTCCGGCGAGGCGTATACCATGCCTTGATATCCGACGTCCTTGTATGTCCAGATTGACCAGCTTGTCTGCGTCTCCGCGTAGATGTTGAGTTGCTCGCGGAGGACACCTAGTCTGGCTTGGTTCGTAGCGGCGCCGTTGGGGTCTTTACGTTCGTCGGAGTAGACGGGACCCCATTCGCCGTTCCAGAGCGGTACGCCGTGTTTACGTGTGAACTCCGCTTTGCGGTCAAATGTGCTGCGCAGCTTGGCGTTCTGCTCGGCCGTGCCAGAGTACGGAGCTTGGCCGGGAACCGGGAAGCCGAGCTGCGCATAGTCGTGGCAGGCGTATACAGTGTTGGGCAAAACCGAGTCGAACTGCGAGAAGTCCATTGCGAAAGTGTTGCCGTCCAGGAAGAGGATATGATCTGGATCAACGCTGCGAATGGCTTTCTCCACCCGCTCATACCACGCCACGAGTCGAGTATGTTTTGAATCCGCGGGTTCATTCAAAGGATTGTAGCCAGCAATGACCGGATTTCCAGCGTAATGCTTTGCAATTGCCACCCACAGATCAATCGCTTGATCCTGGAAGACCTTGAAGTCCCAGAACTGAGCACGCGAAACACCGCTGTCGGCATGCCAATCCGGATTCTGTCCACCAGGAGCAGTGTGGAGATCAAGAATGACATACAGAGCATGTCGAGCACAGATATTGACAATGTTGTCGAGCAGAGCGAATCCTGACTGCTTGATGACAGCCGGATCTTGATCATCGATAAAATGCCGGTAGTTGAATGGAACTCGCAGACAGTTGAGGCCGAGTGAGGCGAGGAATTCGGCATCTTCGTCCCGGAAGAAGTAGTGGATGAATCGGTCGAAAAAGTATGCTGCTTTCTCGTCGCCGAGGATTTCGGCCATGGCTGCGCGGTGCTCGTGTTCGTGGCCTGAGTAGCCGGTGATGAAGTTCTCCATGTTGAGATGGCCTCCTAGAGCGGTGCCTTTGAGCATGACATGGTTGCTGGAGTCGTCGACAATCTTTGAACCTGACACGCGGAGGTGTCTGTGTGGTCTTCCATTCGCGGCTTCTGCGGAGGAAGTTTCTGACGTCTGCGTCGTGTCCGCGTGGGGTGCCATATCTGCAGATCGGACGGAATATACAACTTTCCTTGTTGACCGATGAGATGCAAAACAACGCTGAAGGAAAGAAGGTGGACGCAACATCGACATCTATATGAGCATGCTCAACATCTCCGATTTAGCCTAATTTCAAAATCCCGCAGATGAGCCTAAGCGGTGCGGAGTAAGTGGACGCAGATATGCATACCGTTGTTCGCTACTGACTCTTGATGATAGACTTCTGCTGCGAGCAGATGCCTATCACGAGCCCGACACATGCGCATCCAAGGGACATCACTGTCATTCCTCGTCAGCTTGATTCTTCCGCGGACACTGCCTGGACTCACGATTGACTTGATGAAAGGCATGCACAAACGCCGGCAGGACCAGCTCCCGGATGTCATCACTCGCATGCTGGATGTATTTGATGTCTCCAAGTGCCCGTCGCATGATCTGTAGTCCCAGTCAGCGAAAAGCACTCAATTTCGGAGGACTCGCTCATCTCACCTGCGATCCGCCCTCGACTCCGTCGAGCGTCCGTTCAAGACCAGCTTTGAGAGCATTCTGATAGACTGCTGCTGAAGAACTGATAGCTGCGATCCCTCCGATTGAAAAGAACAAATACGCGGCCGAAGTCGCAATGGCCAGGTCCTCCTTCGCCACGCCAGCCGCTAAGCCAACAAAGGTCGAGCTACCCACCAGGCCTGCTGCAAATCCTCCTGGGAGTATGGCAAGGTCCTGCAGAACCGTCGTGTGTCCATGCCAGGTAAAGTAGCACAACAACATGGTCAAGACACACATCGCAGGTCCCATCACAGTGGGCACCTTGTACCACCCCGTCCGCTTGATCCAGTATCCAGCGATCAGCCCTCCGATCAAGTTGCCCGCGAAAGACGGAATCAGATATGCCCCCGCTGCTGCTGGAGAGGACCGGTTCGTGGCTTGGAAGTACAGCGGGACCATCGATATCAGTGAGAACTGACCCATCGTTTGCAGCAAGATCACCATGTAATTCGTTACGGCGGCGTATTGCGTCCAGAGGCGTATTGGGAATATTGGCTCGGCGACGAGCTCCGCGGAAATGGCGAAGGCGATGCAGGAGATCACGAACACGATTGCCATGCCAATGATGACGATGGAGTCCCACGCAAACTTTTGCCCTCCCATGTCGAGGATGAAACATGCAGAAAATATGACTGCACTGAGGAAAATGGAGCCGGTGAAATCGATGCGGCGGAGTTTCTGCCAGCTTGTCTGGCTTGGGTCGTGCTTCGCCGGGAGATCTAGTCGCCACTGCACGAGAGCGCTGGTAAGCAATACAACGGGAACCTGCACCAAAAATGCCCTGCGAATGTCGTCAGTCAGCCCTGTCGACCTCGACATAGCAGTCGACTCTTACCATCTCCAGCCCAGTACCTGCGTCAAAGCACCTCCAATCACACCTCCACAACTCCGCCCTGTTGTCGCCGAGATATTGGCATAACTCCGCAAAGATGCCACCTCGTTGAGAGGCACCAGGTCAGTAATAATGATAGAAACCATACCAGTCATTCCAGCCGCAGCCGCTCCTTGTATAGCTCTCCCGCAGATTACTTGCGGCATCGACTGTCCTATGCCAACAACAGCTGTTCCGACGGCGAACAAAATGTAAGAAACCTGAAGACAAGCTTTGCGGCCGTAGATGTCGCTGAGCTTCCCATACAAAGGCTGAGCTACGCACTGTGCCAGGATGAATGCAGACATCACCCATGAGCCGGACTCCAGGTCGTCGAAGTCGGAAGCAACGACGCCATATGTTGCGAGGACCAGTGTTGAATCCGCGTTGCAGACAAAGACTCCGAGGAGTAAAACTGATATGGTGGCCCACACCGATGTCGACAGCTGCGGACCAGGCGAGAGACATCGTTCCAATGAGTCCGGGTCTAAGTTCGATTCGTCCTCTGGTCGTTGCTGAAATAATCCATCAGCTGCGCCAGGTATGAGCAGCACAATTTCGGGATCTCACCTTTATGGTCTTGTACTCCGATTGCCGTGATATATCTGTGAGTAGAGGAGTAGCCTCGTCGTTCACGTCCCTGGAACCAGAATCTTGATTTCCCTTCCTGTCTTGGCTCGGCTCGTGTGAAGCCACACTATCTTGATCCGTGACAGCCATCCCTGCCCTTCGTACACTGTTCGTGTCAATTGTAGAACAATGAGACCACATTCAGAGGCAGGGTAATGGTCCAGCAAAGACCGTGACGAGTCACCTGATTCGTACATAGCTCTTAGCTTCCCCTTGTCGACCCAACTAGCGGTGAGCAGCCAACCCCGTACTGAACCCAGAGCTTAGGCGCAGTATCCGATGGCTGTATCCTGGTGCTCAACTCCTCGAAAATATCCCACGCTGACAGACAGCTTGGCTTGTGAAAGATGTTGAGCGGAACCTTGAAAGGAAGATACGAGGTCGGTTGAGATCACGTAATCCAGTACTAGCGTCGATCGTCAGTGATACATAAGGTAGTACAAGGTACCTGGGTTTTTACCGCGATACGCGCTCATCAGCAGAGCAGGGCAGAACACCAGTTCACCGGCATCTGTGAGGCATTTAACGCTCTTGACCGCCTCTTGAAACAATTGATAGACGCCGCTAACAATACATGATATCGTCATGTCCACCAGCTCCAATGCCCTCTGTCTGGAGAAGGCTGCTGAGGTATACTCAAACCAAAGCAGCATGGACACCGCCATCCCACACATTGATGTCCTGCGGTCCTTCTTCCGAAATGATATAGCCCATCGCACATGACGAGAAGCTGACTCTTGGCTGCTGCTCGTACAATGCATCGAATTTGGGATGCAATGCATCTTTGAGCGTGGTGACTTCGCCGGCGGGATGCAGTGTGCTCCATGGCTTCTGGCAAGATTTCGATTTGCAAGACTTGAGCACCATGAGCAGTGCGTCAAGGCGGCTGATGAGCTGTGCAAACGAGCAGCCGGCGATCTCGTACTTTTCCGCAAGTCCGGTGGAGTCCTGATCGAGGTAATTCTGCATTTGATATGGGTCCAGCTGTTGTCTTGTCAGTACAGTGCAGCATTGTGTCGGTCACAAACGACATACAGATAAGTCGTAAAACTCCTTTTCGCCAGTGCACCAGACTGTATACAGCAGGTTGTAGCCTTCTCCGATCAGACGAAGGGCTTTGTAGGTGTTGTTGTTCCCGAGCATTGGACCAAGAGAGACCACTGGCAACGCATCAGCTTCACGAACTCGTCGCACACTCGGGAGAATAGTTTACCTTTGTTTCCTCTGACTCCAGTCTCGCTGTACTTGCCCTCGCCAAGTGCGCTTCCCCAGAACTCCACATTTACATGCTCGCCAGACTCTGGCTGAGCCAATTCATGCTTGAGCAATGGTATCGGAGAACCGTCAAGATCCGCTCTGTTGCCCCCGGCCAATTTCAGGATCGTGGGAGTGAGGTCAGTGTGCGAACTCACGACACCTGCTGTATGTCCAGCTGGTATACCTGGACCTCGCACCACCAGCGGAATGTGGACGTCACTCTCGAACGCACACTCCTTTCCGGGATGCATGCGATGCTGGCCAATATGGAAACCGTTGTCCGTGGTGTAGAAGATATAGGTGTTATCGAGCAGACCTTTGGCATCAAGTCTCTGGACAAGCTGCTCGACCATCTCATCAACGGCTTGCAGTGATCGCAGTCGAGCTCGCTGGAATTCATCGTAGTACTCGATCACTGTATCATTCAGCTTCGGCATGCCTTTGATCCAGCTGACTCCGGAGGGAATGTCGGGGTTGAAGTCGGGCGTGCGAGGGATCTTGTAGTCGTTGAAGAGATGCGCATGGCGCTGTGCGTATTGTGGAGGATTTAAGCGGACTCCGTCCTTGGGTGAATTTGTCAGTTCGAAGTGCGGTGCGACTGGTGCAGCCGTGAGGAAGAAAGGCTTCGCTGACTGAGCAGCTTCGTCCAAGAAACCATACGTCTTCTCCGCGACGACGTCTGGCGAGTACTGTCCTTTGTAGCTAACAGGAGCAGCCCCATTGCGGCTCATTACGGATCCGAAATATCGGTACGTGTACGGATCGAGTAGGAATTCGGACCCATTGAAGCCTTTGACCGGTGGATTATTATAGTTGTCGACCTCGAGTGAATTGAAG
Organism: Zymoseptoria ardabiliae STIR04_1.1.2; assembly: GCA_000223765.2. Classification (NCBI taxonomy): domain Eukaryota; kingdom Fungi; phylum Ascomycota; class Dothideomycetes; order Mycosphaerellales; family Mycosphaerellaceae; genus Zymoseptoria; species Zymoseptoria ardabiliae. The sequence continues at coordinate 24,233 of AFIV01000362.1, forward strand.
AGCTTTCCTGTGTAGTATGTATTGTAGCCAAGATCCTGTAGCCAGACCGGAAGCCAATTGTCGTTCAAACCTTCGTAGACGAACTTTGGGTATCCGCCGTACGGCGGATCGACGTCCGTCACGTTCGTGTTGTGTGCTGCTCGTCCGGTCCAGAGGTTTACCCGACTTGGGCAGCAAATCGATACCGTGCAGTAGTGCCGGTCATAGAGGGTGCCTTGGTCGATGACATGCTTGCGGAGCAGTGGCATGTAGTCCAGCGACTTCATCTCCCAGTCTTGATCATCGGTCAGGATAACGATAATGTTTGGCTGCTTCGCGGCCTGGCAGCAGGCCAAGCAGCCGAGAAACGTCGCCCAACTCCGTGCAACCCGCATCTTCGTTGATCAATGTCAGAGGCACCTGAGCCAGCCAAATATATCGGCGGCAACGAAATGGGCTATCTTACGCAGGAGCTCTTTCGCGTGAAAGGAGATTTTTCAAGTGAACGCTGGCGTCAAATGAATTGTAAGCATCGAAGCGGCCTGTACCATGCATGCATACCGCAATAGCGTTTGCTGTCAAAAACTCTGTCGAAATGCTCTTCGGGCAGGTGACATGTCTGGTCCAATTGAGCTCAAGCTTATCTTTGGCTCGGACACGTCGGCGGCATCGGACACGTCGGCGTCGAGCACGTCGGCATTGGACACGACGGCGTCATGAGCAAGGACTCGCCGGCGACTCTCCATCCGAGCACGTCGTCTGGACACGACGGATAGCCCTGGGGCGCCGCGGTCTCTTGGTCCTCGTACAGGCTCCGGGCATTGGATGACATGCCCATGTTGGGCTCAGATCCCGGGATGCAGACCATTGACCCCAGGGAAGGTTCGAAGTGGCAGCCGCGGGGAAGACATGGGACCTGCTGACGGTTGACGACAGACTCCGCTGGCAAGCTGCATTTGCTGTGGCAGAGACGAGAACAGCTTGTGTGATGTCGAGGACGAAGACTTCCATTGTCCGAGATGAAACGATGCGTGAAAGATTTCGGAAAAGATGAAGAAAAACTTTTGGCCTGAGGCACGAACAAACAACACCTTGCGCAACTTCACTCTCGGATGATCTCTCCAGCATCTACTTCCCAATGCATCAGATACTCGCTGGTCGTAGGACTCGTGCTCAGACGACTTCGTTTAGTCGTGTCTGCCCTTGCCGCACCTCTCCATCTCGCATAGCCCTGCATCCATTGTGTCTAGCTCCTTCTCGCCACTCCTACACCAAATCATGTGTCTGCCGGATCAGCGACCTCTTTGCCGGGAGGCACAGAGGCACCGACTCATCTAGCAGAGCTGTTCGGCGGCGTCGCTACGGACCGCAACAGCTCAAGCATCTTGGTCGTCATAGATTTCCTGTCGATTGTCGATGAATGTCTCGAAATCCGAAATGCATCTCGAGAATGGGTTGGGCTCGGGCATGACACCCTGCGTCATCTGCGCCACATACTGCGAAAACGTGATGCCGCCCATCTGTTGCAATTGGACGATGACCGCCTCCATATCGTGGTTCACGCAGCGCATTCGGATAGTGAGCTTGAGATCGTCCTCTCCAGCATTGGCGGCCGGCCGCAACAGATTGTACGTCACGTCGACCTTGCTGATCAGCTCGTTCCGATCTTGCAACTCTCTGAGCTGGAGCTTCATCGTCTTTACGGGTAAGTAAATGTGTCTGAACGTTGTCACCTCGATGCTGCGGATCCCTTTCAGAGCCTTCTCGCCAAGAGAGGCGTAGAACCTGTCCAGCACGGAGATTTCATCCATCGTCTGCTCTTTTGCCCAGATGTCCTTCCAGGTCTTCATTTGCTTTCTCTCCGGGTTGAGGGTGATTTCGAAGGGGTTGATACTGTAGAAGACCGATGTGCACTCGGCTGCAGTTTGTCTGCAGACTCTCGGCAGCGCTGACGGGTGCAAGTTCGGGCTGTAGATCTTGGAAGAAGAGTCATCTGTAGTGATGACGATGGTGATTTCACTCCTGAGCGCGAGTTCGAAAATGTTGCCACGCAATTCTGGCGGCAGGCGCCCTAGGCGAGAGTCCTCCATCTTGCTAGTTGGGTGAAGCGCTGGAGGGGCAAACATGCAGGAAGCTTTTGCGGCAGAAGGAAGTTGGCTCACAGCGACTGGTGTTCCAGCTGAAGCGATCGATGGTGTCTTCGACGATGTCTCCACGAAGCGTCGGAGACCACTGAGCGGTTTTGGTGGATCCGAGGGCGTCGAATGGGTTGGGGCGGCGCTGGTGACCCGCCGGCATCGGTGCAGGCTGCGCGGAAAGGCAACCGTAGGTTTGAGGTCGAAATGATTCGACCTTTGGCAAATGTTTCGCCTTCTGCATGTCTTCGTCCGATATCAGAAGCGTGGTGAAAAACGATATCGAACCTTCCTCTGCAGGGTCGTGGACCTTCCAGTTCGTGATGGTGTACTTTTGACATATTTCCTCGACACATAGCTTTGTTTCTTCGCGCTTGGCCGACTCCATGTTGTCTTCGAGCACAAGCTGATAGCTTTTGTCTATCAATGGACTACCACGCGACGAGCTCGTCGGCGGTGAGTCTGGAGGATGCTTGAACATCGCTGCTGAGTGTCCTGGAGGAGATGTGGTGACGAAGCAAGTATTGAACGTGGTGGAAGTCGGACTGAGGCGTGACCAATGTATGCCGTTGTGGTTGGAGGATGCTGATGAAGCTGTTTCGGAAGAGAGGTCAATTGAAGACGAATGCAACTCTGCATTGAGATACCAGCTGAAGTGGAACAAGATATTCACGGCCTTTTCATGTGCCAAGCCTTTCACGTGCTTGCGCTGCCTTTGGCTCTGGACTATTCATAGCCACAAGCTCGTTGGCTCAGCAGATACTTGCACCTTCACGAGATCCTCCTTGAATGACCCGCAACTACACGCACGGCAAACACCTAATCGAAAAGCACGCCCAGTCTGCCCTTATGCTTATTCGACTGCATAAGGTCCAGCATCTCCTGAAACTGCTCCAGCTTGAACTGCGTGACATTCGGTATGATCCCATGCCTCTGACTGAACTCCAAGCACTTCGCCAGCTTCGATGTTATGCCATTGTTCGACCCTCGAATCTGGTAGCGGTTCATGGTGATGTCGAATGCGTTGAATGTCAGTGGCTTTTGCGGGATTCCTGCGACCATTAGGAGGCCGTTGGTACGTAGCAGATCCGGCATTGCAGCGTACGATGCAGCGGAATTGGTGAAGTTGATTGCCGCATGACAGCCCCCGCCTCCAGTGATGGCCGTGATCCGCTCGACGTAATTTTTGTCTGTGAGGGAGTTGAAAACGTGGTCCGCTTCTTGAGCAACAGCTTCGTTCAAAGCCTCGGAGGAGATGTCGACACCGATGACAATATAGCCATATGCTTTCAGGTACTGTATCCCCAGATGACCGAGCCCGCCGCAGCCTATGACAGCCACGTATGTCTTTGAAGGCTCGGTGGTGAGTGCCTTGATGGTGTCATTGACGGCATTAAATGCTGTGCAGCCAGCACAAAACATCGGAGCGAGACTGTCCAGCTGCATGCCCTCGGGGATCTTTGCTGCATTGCGCCAGTTGATGGCGCAGTAGGGCTGGAAGAAGCCGTCAACTTTCATGCCCTGGATCTTGGGCGTCCCGCGCTCGCAGCGTAGATTGGAGAGCTGACATCCTTCGCAGTCGAAGCAGCAATCCACGATGGGGAGCCAGCCGATCTTGTCGCCTATTTGAAAGTTTGCTCCGACTTTGGATCCCATTCGCAAAATAGTGCCACAAGCTTCATGGCCCTAGTGTTGCTGTAAATATCGGAACCCAATAGAGTTCTGTGGGTATCGTACCATTGTGAATGGGGTGCCTTCGCCTAGTATCAGGCCTTGTTCATTGTCCTCGAACAGCATCAGATCGCTGTGGCATAGTGAAGCAGCTCTGACCTTGACCAGGATCTCATCCGGCTTGATCGATGGGATCTTTCCAAACTTGTTAGTCCTTCAGGCAGCAGACAAGAGTGACAAGACGGCGGGGTTCGAGCTCACCGGAACCTGATTGATCTCCGCACGCCGAGTGGTCGGGTTGAATTGCGCTGCCCATTGAAAAGATGGCAAGTCAAGACCGTTGTCGGTCGAATCGAGAACTCTCGCCATGTCGTGCTGATGGTCCATGTGTGTTTGGTCGAGGTCCATGAGCTGCACAGATACTGGCGGTCTTTCACGGTTCCATACCGTCTGCCAATAAGATCCATTGTCTTCGCTTGACAAATCGGACTCCACTGTTGTGCATGTGGACGCCCGCAGTATCGCCTCTCGGCGTCGATATCTCGGCAGCTACCCGGGGTAAGCATATCCGACATCATGTAGTTGCACAAGATAGAGCGGGGAAGATGCGGGCGACAACTCTCTTGCATTAGATGTAGGCATGTGCCGTCCAAAGGTGCTGCAGCGCTCGTCATACTGACCAAGTCTCGTACCTCGTTTCCTCGTCGGGCCCGCCGGCCAACCTCGACTACAACCCACCAGCAACGCAGTGACTCTTCCCCGAAAATGCCGTGTCCGCGACAGCCTTCCACAAAATAGTCATATCCGCCAGCATGGGACCCGTCCAGAAAAATCTACAATCCGCCCACTCGAGCTTGAACTGCCAGGGCGTGGTAAGATCGTCACTGCGGTAGGAGTTCAAGTAGTTGACAAGACCGTATTGGATCCTGTTATATGGAAGGTCGTTGAACTGGCCCAATGCCGTCGAGGCGTAATCGGATGCACTGTGGAGTGTTTGGAGAGCGAAGGGGGCGGTGGCTTGCCACAACATGTCACCGTAGTCGTAGGCTCCGTGGCCGCGGCTGCTACCCAGGGCCTGCATTTGGTTCGTGTTGGGTCGACCGCCGATGGTGATGACCTTGACGCCAGCTGTAGAGGAATGAATCAGCGTGTGGGACAGTTATTGTCAATGTATGTGTGCATACCTTGCTCTCGGAGTAGTTTGTAGGTAATGGTGCACGCAGCAGTACATCTTCCATCTGTGATGACGACGATGTTCTCGGGTGCGAACGGTCGTGGAGGAAGATTGCTTCGCGTGCCATAGCCAGAGACCTGAATGTCATCAGCAAATATATCACCACGAGCAGAGTAGGCTTCTCCTACCGCCACTTCGCCAAGAGCGTCGATAAAGCCGCCAGAGAGACTAAGGTCGAAGCCCAGAACGCTGGTGTAATTGTCTCCACCGGCCGTGGCGCCATTAAGCAGATCTGCAAAGGATGCGAATTTCTGTCCGTTTGCGTCCACGGTGTTCACCACGTTCGTGGTGTTCGAGGCAACGAAGCGAGCCGTGTCGTTGAGCTTGTAAATTGTCAGCGAGCGATACTGGAAGCCAACTGGCGAGACATACCCCGAGCAACTGATCGACTGTTGAGGGCGGAGGTTGACCCAGATTGGCCGTGGCCTCGTTGCCGATGAGGTCGAACGCTTCGTGGACTCGTGCTCGCAAAGGATCTTTGGGGTCCAGATCTGGGAACAGTTGCTTGAAGACATCGTAGCCGAGCAGGACGGATCCAAGGTTGCCTCCCGTCAGATCCACGATGAGCTTTTGCTTCTTGGCTATTCAAAAGAGAGTCAGCGGCAAGTCTTCAGTCATCGAAGAGGGTGGTGGACTGACCATCGACAGCAGCGCGAAGGAACTCGGTAGTGACTCTCTGGTGATCTGCGCTATCATACGGGAAGCCAGCGAAGCTCGGAATGCTCAGCACGGCGACGTCGTCAAACCCTTCTCCGTCGATGAAGTAACCGCCGTTCAAATTGAAAGGATGTCGGACCACCTGAACGAGTCAGTCACGGGACTGTAAGCTCACTCGGACTCTTCCCGCGCACTTACAGGCTCAGGATAACCAGGAGCGGCAACAGTGGTGTTAGTGTCGTCCCCGGGTCCCTCTCGGACAATTCCCCAGCTGGTTGCAAGTTCCGCAGCGGTCTTCACGGATGGGCTCAGAAGCTTCGCCCGCAGATCAGACCCATCGTTGATTCCTGTATCCAATCGATTAGACATGAGCTTTGTACAGCGCTGCCAGTGCTACTCACCACTGAGATTCGCCGCAATGTAGGCGAAGTTGTCCAGCTGGGCCACGGTACCATTAGCGAAAGTTAACGCCGTGTTGACTCCTGGATAACTAAATGGGTCGCGGAAACTGCCACGAGTACCTCCTCGGATGTTGATGGACTCTTTGGCCGGTGTGTAGAACACATCGTTCCATGCCGTATCCTTGTCCGCGTATGGAGCATCCTCGGCGATGAACGTCACATATGTATCTGGGTCCTGATTGTTGATCTTCACAACCTCGCTGGGCGTGTAATCCACTGGGACCACGATGTCGTTCCTTTCGTAGAACTTTGGCAAGCTTTGGCCATCTACATGTATCAAATCAGTCATGCAACCAAATCTCCACAGCAGTCGGCGGCGTACCTTCAGAGATGTGCACCAGTGCAAAAGGCCGGAAGAAGTCGAATAACACGAGCGAATCCAGCTGCACTTGGAAATTGAAGTCTTTGACATCGTTGAACGTCTTCCACAGGAAGTATGAGAAATCATACTCGTTGCTGTACTGTCCATTCGCGACATCCTTGCAGAAATTGTTGAAGTTTGACCAGAAGTCGTACGGTGGACGGACGTTGTCGGCGTAATTTTGCGGCGGATCTTTGACCCACGGAAAGGTCGAGTGGAATTCCAGGTACGGCTTCAGGGAGTCCAGAAGAGCAACTGCAGGAAAAGGCAATCAGCTTTGGTCAAGTACACCGGAGACCGAGTGAACCTACCGCTCTGTTCAATGTCGAGAGGGATGCTTTTCAAGCACTGCGGCAATGAATCAGCATCGCGCATGCACGAAGGACTCTCCCGCCATGCCTCACCTTGAGCGCCAACTCAGCAGGAGCCGACGCAACGTCGTCAGGATTGTCGCGCAAGAATGCTGCCTGGATGTCGGCCAACTGACCGCATGGTGGTCGGTCCTGGAAGTCGAAGTCAGTTCAGCTCACGGCATGGCTCAGAAGGAGGCCCGTGGAAGCACTAATCATACCGCAGTCTGACGATTGATCAACGGGGAGGCGGCCGCAAACGACGCACACGCTGCAGTAATGACTGCCAAGTGGGAACGCATGATGCTGGCGATGACAGCAGCTCAGATTGGTGGGCGAGGTAGCGGAAGAGGGACACTCACTCGAGCGAGGAGCTTTGACACAGATATAGAGACGGCGGGAAGTCGTTTGATAACCGAGATGGAGCGGATCTTGCACTCGGTGACGGAGACTAGCAGAAGCCGGAGCGTCGGTCAGCGGATGGTGGTGGAACAGGGGGTTGAACTCAGCAAACTGGCCGGCTGGATTCTACTGCGACGGCGGCGAGTAGTCTACGGACAACTTCCCGGGGTTGTGGAGAGATGTCGCGGAGTTGAGGAGCATAGCATGGTCCCGGATGCCCACGGTCTCGTCCATCCGATCTCGATACGTTCATCTCGTCCCGAAGCAGCTGTCCATGATGTTGTGATGAGTGGCTGTGCAAAACATCGTGATGTTCCGGACATGCCGAATACGAAGTTGCGGGAGACATGGTATCAGGCGAAGTGACGCCGGCAGAAACACATCGACTTGCGAGGAACTGCCGTCTCACGAAGGTCCCCTGCAAGCGCGGCTCGAACCACGGCGGATGCAAGGACATGCCTGCAAATCGTCAACGTCAATCGGACTGCTCTGAAGCGGGAAAGAAGAACTGCGAGAGTGCAAGAACTTGACTGTGATCACGTCAATGGCATAGTATAGCAGAATGACTTATACTGCTGACTTGCTGATGGACTATGCACGGCTTCCTCTCGTCCTAGCCGTAGTCCTCCTCGGCTGCACAACTTCCTCAATCTCACTCTCGACATCTTCCTCTCCATGTCCAGTACCATCCGTATCCTGCTCATCCGTAAAATACTGACTCTTCAGCGGGGTAGCCTTCTTCGCACCGCGAGACTTCCTGGTACTCTTGGGTGTCGACTTGGAAACGATGACTTTGGGCGACGAGTACTTCGACATTGGCTTGTCGTCGCTGGAGTCAATGTCTGAAGCGGGACCTGAGCTGACGGTATCGGACAGCGGCGAGTCGTTTTCATCTCTCTCTGCGAGCTTGCGTGTCGACGATGCTCGCTTTGGTAGCTTCGCGGCCGACTTCTGCTTTTTGGCTGCCTTCTGAGCCGGCTTCTTAGCGACAGTCTTACTTGGGCGTTTCTTGGGCGCCGTTGAGGGTTTGACGATTGGTGTATGTGACCTTCTTCCCGTTTCTGAGCCGCCATCGTAGGTAAATCGCTGAAGCGATTGAATAGAAGTCGGAGTCGCAGGCGGAGGAGTCTGGTCGCCATCAGCAGGATCATCGGATTTCTCCTCCACGAGAAAGCCGCCGTGCGCATCATCCGCGTCCTCGTGCTTGTCTTCATCCTCGTCGAGCATGAGTCCACCAGCAGCATCAGCGTCGTCGGCCTTCTTCAGTGCAGCACGACTCTGCGGTACCTCTTCCTCCTCGTATCCAGGTCGAAAGAACCCACCACCTCCTTGATCCTCCTCCTGGAATCCAGGACTGGTAGCAGAAGCAACATCGCCACCTTGCCGCTTGGCTCTCTTCACAAAGGGATTGCTCGCCTCAGCATCATCCCCATCTTGATACTCCAACCTCATCCTCTCGATAATCCTCAACCCCATCAGCATCTTCCTCCACATTGCAAGACTTGCAGCAGTGCGCTTGGTGTCTTCCTTCCTCTTCACCTCCGCCTGCTCCGTTCGCCATGCATCCCTCACGAGATCTTCATATTCTTCGGCGACCACAACTCCCGTCAACACAGGCACAGCACGCTGCTTGCCGAACTCAAAACCTGTGCAAGCTTCCGCATAGTCGATCTGCAGCTTGCGGCAAAGCTTTGCGCTTCCTTTCAAAGGCAGGTGGATGGCGCCCTTCGGCACCATGGTGGGCACGTATACATCCATGTTCCCGAAGGCGTTCTTCGGAATCCTGCCGTCGGGTCCGATCGGGTCTGGGATGATCCATTCGGTTTGTCCTTCGTGGTATAGACCTTGCATGGCTTTCTCACCCGTCTCTCGCAAAGAATCTTCAATCTCCCGCTTTCGAATGATAGTCACAGCTCGTGTGGGGACGTACTTCACCGGCTGCTCGCCGACTTTGATGGCTCGTCCGGACTTGTGCCATGACTCCACGGTCTTCGACTGGACCACATCTTCACGGCGATATACATCGTGCACTTTCGCTTTGTCTCCCTTCCCAGCTGCGAAAGTCTTGACTGGCTTGGCGGATGGGAGTAATGCTTCTTCGCGACGGAGGTGTACTTCAAGCACATAGTCGGCCGACTGCTTGTATCCCTGCAGCGACTCTTTCTCCGTCTCTTTCTCCTCCTTCACAGGCTTAAAGGGCTTCAGATCCGTTTCGTCCTCGAGCTTGTCCGCGGAGGTCAACTTTGCCTCAGGTCTATCATACATGGCCATGATAGATCGAAACCAGTCGTAGTCCTCATACTTCTTGACCTTACCGCGCCTGTTGTAGATGGGTACCTTCTCAGCATACATGCGCATTCCTTTCGTCTTGCCCGGAAATCGGTGCTGCTTCAAGTATCGCACGGTGACATCTTTTGCGCTGCCGTCGGAGGAGAAAGCGATGGTGTATGCCATGACCTGCTTCGAAAGCTCGGCTTTCTTGCCTCGCGGCTCAAAGGTCGCCAGAAGTTCGTCGTTCGATGCTATGGTCGAGAGGACGATCGGATCCACGGGGATGTATTTGTGTGAGACTGGGGAGCATACTTCGGTCCAGTAGCTGGGAAATGCGAGATCGCGGTCGTATCTCCTTGTTGGCTTCTTGCGGGATGCAGGCGTAACGTCAATGACAGAAATATCGCCGTCACCTTCCGATGGCGCATCGCTGAGCGAGCTATCAGTAGCATCGAGGTCAATCGGCGCCGTCTCCCCACCTCGAGTGGACTTTCGAGATGCGTTCTTTCCTCTGGATGTCACCGGCTTCTCTGACTTCACAGCAGATTCCGTTTTCTTGTCCGCCTCGTCTTCTGCCTCAGCCTCATCCTGGTCGGCCTTCTTCTCCTTCTTCGAATGTTTCGGATCCGCCTCTTCCGCTTTACTGTTGCCCAAGCCAATAGGCTGCAAATTTGCGACCATCCTCGTTTCCAAACCAAGACCTCGCAACAGTGCGACGAACAGTTGTGCTCCCACGTCCCGCGAGCCCTCACACGTCTTAGCCATCTCGCGAAATGCCGCCCGGTCCTCAATCCGCTCCCCAAACTCCTCTTCACCGTTGTGGTCCTTCGCCCACGCACGAATGTCATCTCTTAGCTTCTTCAGCGGCATGTACCCCTTCTTCCTCAATCCCGGAGCCGTGATGACGAATCGCTTCCGCCAGTAGGCCGTCAACACTTTGAGCAGTCTCAGCAGCGGATCGCCCTGACTCAAATTCGGCACGCCTTGCTCCGCATGTGTCGCATCGTATCCCCAGTCTCGACCTTTACCTTTTGAGCCTCGCTTGCCCTTGCTCTTGTTCTTCGCAGCTGCAGCCTTCTTCTTCGCTTCAAGCTCCTCCTTGCTCAGCATACCCATGGACTCCCTCCAGCGTGTCACTTCCCGTTTGACGCCGTCCGAGAGACCGTCCACGAGGGTCTTCTGCACTTCCTTGTCGTTCAGCCAAGAGTTGCGCACGGTGTTGTGCCACAGGAGTGTCTGAACATGAAGGCAGTGTGTGAGCATCCGAACCTGGCGTTCCCGCTTGGACGGAGCCTTCTTGCCAGTAGCCAGCGAGACCAGCGGCTCTTCGTATGTCCCATCATCGTTCAATGAGATTGAGATGTCTCCGATCTCCGCGGCGTCGCTGGCCTCGTTGATGGTGGAAGGTCCCGCGGTCCCAATGGCATCCTCCCAGTCCATCTCTTCATCATCTTCGTCCTTTCCAACTTGATTCTCCTCCGTCTTCTGTCGCTTTGCCGCTGGCTCGACGTCTTCGAAATCGTCGCTATCGACATCGCTGAGGGAGGATTGATCGTCGTCATCGTCGTCCAAGCTCTCGAGATATTTCTTCGTTGCTTCAGCGGACTTTGGTGGTCCAGTAGGGGCGTCGGCCGTGTCGAAAAGCGATGGCTTGAATCGGCTGGCCTTTCTCGCAGGCTTCGCGGGAGCAGGTTTCGCGGGAGGTTTTCGCTTCGCAGGTGGGGCGTCTATCGGAGGGGAGGAAGATCGCTTTCTGGAGACATATGGAGGCATCTTCTGACGTTGTCTGGAACTCGAGTGTGCATGCTGTGGTCTGCTGAGTCGATGTGCCGGCAATGAAAAAAGTGGTGGATGATCGAGGAGAGCTTCTTCACGATTCACGCGAAGGCAAGCGCAACGCGGACGTGCCTGTGACTTCATCATTTCAATGTTCATGCACCATGCACCCCGGATTTCTAGATCGATCGGCCTTTGTTTCAGATCGCGATCTCTACGGCGTTCTAAAAGACCTTAAGGGAGAAGGAGAACATGTCACAACCCTAACCCTAAGATAGAGCGAACATCAACGAGGACGATAAGGACAACAACGTGGAATCGTGATTCAACGTTCTGCTCAGCCTTCAGCCCTTGACCCTTGTGTTTTCTCTCAATTTGAAACGCTTTCCTGTGGCATACGGCAGACAATGGAGGTTCTGGGCGTTTGATTCAAGTGAAGTCGCTAAATGAAGTCACAACGATGGGCTGATGTCTCGACCGTTTTCAATACTTGAGCCATCCAGTCTACAGCTTCTCGCCCCCATTCCCAACCTCAACAACCTGCTCCACCCCCTCATACTGCGGCACATCAAACCCAAACCTCTCCGCCACCTCCCTCCCCACAAACCTCCCCCCCACAAAATGCCTTCCCTGAAACCACTTGACCAACGGCTTCGGCGCCGTCAAAGAAATCAACGCACTCGGCATATACCCCTTTCCCGGCCCCTCCCTCGGCGGTCCAGTTTCAATATCCCACGAACTCGGCGCATCGACCGCAAGAACCGGGACTTTACTCTCGGCCAACGCTCGAATGACCGCGGGGAAGGGCTCCCTCACTTCCCCGCTGAAGGAGAATCCGAAAATCGCATCGATGACAAAGTCGCTACTGCTCAGTGCTGATTGGAAGTCGTCGGTGAAGGGGACCTTGAGTTGTTCGAGTTGCTTGCGGAGACGATTGTAGAGTTCATTCTTGCCGGTTTTGGGGTAGTACATTGTTGGTTTGTAGCCGAAGTGGTGGAGGTGGCGGGCCGCGACGAGGCCGTCGCCGCCGTTGTTGCCAGGGCCGCAGGCGATGAGGACGCGAGGGGACTTGGTCGGTGGTGAGAGATTGTAAAGTGCTTGTGAGACGGAGAGGCCGGCGAGTTCCATTAATTGGTCGAGGCTGAAGGCGCCGGTGGACATTAGTTCTGCGTCGAGTGCAGCGGCCGCTTTGGCGCCGAGAGTGCGGAGTGAGGCCATTCCTGATACTCTGTGAAAGTTTGCAATCTTGAATTGCGTTGTTATTGTGAAGATGGTTGTCCAACTCATCAAGGTCGGCAGCTGCTTATGACGTAATCCTCGAAAGTGAGGGAAGCTCAATCTCCTGAAAGCTGGGAATAATTGAAAGATGAAGGATGGAAGATGGAGGTCGAAAGATCGGTACAGAAGAGGGACGCATTGACCTTTGAAGTATAGCTACCTTGCTGCGCATTCGTTGTATCGCGGTGTTCATTCCCTGCGAACAATGAGAAGGGAGTCCAAAAACGCTAAACGCTGAGAACAGGAGTCGAGCGTGGCCGACTGTACGAAAGTGAACCTGGGCTGATGCAAACATTTTCAGAACCTCCCAGTCTCTCTCCGCCGCCGTGCTTCTTCCTGCGTGGGCGGCGCGCCGTTGCCGAGAGTACTCATCCTCTTCAGCGGTGTTCCCAGAATCCTCCTCTCAAGCCCGTCCCGCTCGCGTCCTGCTCGAAGCTGATTGCTGCTAGCAGCCTTCCTCAGCGGGCTTGCGGCGTGCGTATAGACTCCCAGGCTTCCCCCGTCGCCCTTCATCGGACTTCGCTCGCGCAGCAGCTCGTGATGAGGCTTGATGGGCGATGAAAAGTCAGGCGCGCCGCTGGTCGTGGGTCGAGATTGTGTGTATGCGTTTGTGTACCCATTGGTAGGAGTATCTGCAAAAGACTGTGGGGTGCCAATGTTGGAGCTTCTCTTCGAGTCGGTTTTGCGAGATGCGAGATTGTCGGGATCGTACTGTGAAGCATAATTTGGGTTGGGATTCGTCTTGAACCCGCGGTTGACGATTGTGGTGGGTGTGTAGACATCGACCTCGCGGGTTTTGGTGCCCCGCGGTGTAAGTGCACTCTCGCGTGTCTGAATGCCGACATCGCGAACGGGCCGGTTGAGGATAGGGCGCACGAACTTTGTATCATACTCGTTCATCACTTCACCGTGGACGAGCGCCGAATCTTTTGCCTGCTGGCTGAACGAGGCTTTCAAGAACCAGAGCTGCAGGGAGAGGAGTGCAGAGAATGCGATTGCGGTCATGACGGTAGTGGTGGGTCGGCCATCCATCGTATTCGGAGGCAGTAAGAGGTAGTAGACCAGAACATGGCCGGGAGAGAAGAGAGTGAAGATCGACAGGTTGAATGGTTTGGGGTCCCAGATGGCGAGCTCCCAAACTTCGCGTTCAGCATCGGGGTATGCGCGCGATGATGCCGTCGCTGAGGAGATGACTCCTTGAAGGTAGCGGAGAGGAGATGATGACATCGGAGAGCTGTCGACTCGAACGCGGTGCGCAGAAGGTGTGGCAGGCGCAATGTCAACTGGCTGCTCGAACAGACGGTAGGATTTCCGTGCGAAAAAGACCATCCCAGCGTTCAGACAGCACAGCAGTGTGAGTGACTGCACCAAAAACGCAGACTGTATCCATGAATGTCAGCATATGCCGCATTGTCCGTATCCTTCAGTTGTAACTCACCAGCCATGCGAACCATCCGCTCCCTTGCTCAATGTCTCCAAACACATCATCCCTTCCACCTCTTCCGCCGCTCGATCTGCTTGCGCCTCTTGCCAATATGAACGCAACATTCAGCCCGAATCCGATCGGTGCCGCCCATATCTTCAACCATTCCTCGTATGCATCGTCGTTGAGCTCCTCTGCCAGCCAAAGCAGGAGATCGTAAGGGTCGAGGCGAGCTTTGATGCGCTCAATCAGCGGCGTGCGGCGGACGAGGCGCGGCATGGTGCAGTCTTCTTCATGCGCTGTCGAAAGAGAAGTCGAAACGGTCTGCGACCATGTTGTCGGCGCGTGGAGATGGCGGTAATTAAGGTGTTGAAGGTTGGTGAAGTGAATGGTGGTGAATTAATTCGTCGGCGTTGTCAGGCAGGCACGAGTGTTTATTTGATCGGCGTGTCGGAGATAAGTACGGCGGGCGAAAGCGACGCCTGGAAAGAATGTCCACAGATCCACCTTCAATCTTCGAAGCACTTCAATTGTTCATCTCTTCCTCAACTTCGCACAAATCGGAAAGAACAGCACTCCCATTGAACACCACTGAATCCTGCTATAATGCACAAGCTTAGCGACCTCCGGGGATATTCTTCCAAAGGCGCAATAATTTCCCGATTCGCTTGACGTTCTCTTGATTGCAACGTGCTACCTCCATCCTTCCGCTCAAGTTCCAACATCCCAAACTATTCAGGACCACCTCGTGCGGTGCGTTCAACACGACAGCGGAGAAGACATGTTGCCGACAAGATCCCGCGAGCAATGATCCTGGAGCACAACCCCTCAGCTTCCTACGTCACTTTCATCGTACAGGTCTCGCTCGGTTGGCTTGGACGGCGCAGTCTGAGCGGAAGGCACGAAGGTGAATTTTCCTTCAGTATCGACAGGAGCTGATTGACGAACCAGTTATCCCAAGTTTGCTTCTTTGCTAGACATTTCTCCCAGGTGCTCTCCTTTCGGACTCTACGCGCCACCATGGGCGTTTCAACAAAAGCTCGCATGCCTTGGACGCTTGTCGAGCGACATCCAGAATGTAGGTGCTCTCTGATGTGTGCGCAAACATATCTAGTACTTAAGCAGCTGGTCCTGTCGCTCCATCCGCATCTTCAAATCCAGAGAGTCTACCACAGCCAGACGTCTTTGCCACCAAGATGTCCTTCCATCGTTCACAAACCAAAAACATGCCTCAGGGCAACCCGGCTTTCACCAACACAGACGGCCGAAAGCCACCCGACTATGCATCGGGCCTCAGCACCCAGGAAGCCGACTTCGACAACGCTTTCCGCGCAGCGATCAACATCGCGCTGGGCTCAAACATGCCTGATTCCACCGCTGCGTCCGAAACCGCCGCCATGATCAAAGAGAATTTGACTACGACTCCCGTTCAGGTCCCTGCCGCTCAGGTTCCTGCCGCCCAGGCTCCGCTCGCTCCGGCTCCTGTCACTCAGGCTCCCGTCCCTCAGGCTCCCGTCCCTCGGGCTCCCGTCCCTCAGGCTCCTGTCGTTCAGGCAGTCCCGGCCCAGGCCGCAACCCCTGAAGGTACCCCGGCCGAGAATGCTGTTCGGGCCATGACTGCGAGCTGGGCAATCCTGGACAACCCTCCCTCCAACGGCAAGTGGAAATCCAGGATGGCGAAGGAGAAGCAGAGTCGCCAGAATCAGAGACGGCAGAGATGGGCGGCGGAAGCGATTGCTGAGTGGAAGTTTACGAAGGCTTGCGTGGACAAGATTTTGAACCCCTAGCTGCAGGGAAGGGGATGAAGGCTGATGCGGAGGCGTTGACCTGGAGGGAGGAGAGAGTGTACCGTCTCCGGAGGGAACGATGGTGTTTGTCTTACTTGGTCTGTTACTATCTGCGGTATGTATCAACTTCGAAGGCTGCACATTTTCCCTGTCTTGTTGCATTTTCATGAATCTCACGTTGGCTGTCCCCAGTAGACCACCGTCCTGGCCTGGTCCGAAGCAGAACTGTCAGAAATTCACATTGAGTTTGTAATTCAAGATCGATATCCCTAATCGGAACTGGTCGACAGCTTCACGATTCTGGAGCCGGCTTGCTCAGTGGGGTTGTGGAAGACGGGAGTTGAGGGCGGAGAAGGTGATGAGAAAGGGAAGGAGAGGCGGCAAGTGCAGGCTGTGGAGGCGATTGGGGAGGCGGCGAGGGATGGGGTCCAGAGGACTTGATGCTATGGTTTGATACAGTACTTCTGGAGGGAGGGATGGCTTGCAGGCGTATTGCATGGCACGTTCGTGGGTAGATCGAAGACCGGGTTAAACTCGCAAATTCGTGGCTTCTTCTGCAAGCATTTGGCGTTTTCTTGGTAAATGCTTGGGGTCATTGTCGGGTTTCTTCTCTCGTCGTCTTTTCATCCTCAAATGACCACATCTTCTGCTCGCTCCTCATCTCAGAGTCCTCGATGGCTCAATCCCACCCTCCCGGCGGACAGCCTTCGCCATCTCGACTCACCCAGCCCAACGCTCTTGATGGGCACTGCACTGAAGCGAAGCGGACGAGATGCCTCTTGTAGGCCCTCGTCCTCTGGACGGTTTGCCGCAATGCAACATGTTCGGGCTGTCGAATTCAACCTCTACTCGTATGGAGGAGACAAGAAGCAACATGTCCATCCTCCTCCCGACCGACGTCAGATGAAGTCCACTTTCCGACCCGCCGATCTAACGTCCAGCTCAAAGTCAATTGGTGGCTTGCAATGACCGGATGACCACATGGCCGCACACGGAGTTCAGCCCTGTTTTCCCTTGTCCATCTCGAACCGCTTTCCGGCTTTTTCTTCTCCTGCACATCTTATCTTGCTGCACCCTCTCGCACTCCTGCAATACCATCCTTCAAGTCTATACCGCAAGAAACAGTATTTCCCATGGATTTCGTGCCCGAGTTTTTCTGCATGCTGCTCAAGTCCATTTGTTGAGACAGTCAAGACGAAAAAGCTTTACCTCCAAATAGCCGGAAGCGAGCACGCGACACTCAGCGTCCACCACGAACCACGGCGCAGCAATCATGTCTCCGCCCATAACCGATGCAAAGTCTGCCGACGCGGCAACACTGGCCTTGCTCGGGAAGGCTCAAGTCTTGAAACGCCGATTCGGACTGGTCACGCTCTTCAGCTTTGCCGTCTGCGAGCTGATCACTTGGGAGACGGTGCTGGCGATTTTCTCCCAAGCATTCAACAATGGCGGTCCAGCTGGTGCCGTGTACGGATTCATCATCGCCTGGTCTTCCACATTGTCCGTCTACACCGTCATCTCCGAATTGGCGTCCATGGCTCCCATCGCTGGAGGTCAATATTACTGGGTCTTCATGCTCGCACCGCCTCGCTGGAGGACCATCTGCAGCTATGTCGTCGGCTGGCTGACCTCGTTGGCTTGGATCGCCACGGTAGCGACGGAGACTCTATTCGCCGGCACGATCATTCAGGGCATCATCACTCTGGACAACCCCGGATATGAAGGAAAGTTGTGGCAAGGGACACTGTTGACCTGGGCCGTCATCGCCGTGTGCGTCTTCATCAACGTCGTGATTCCAAACTGGCTCCCGCGATTTGAGTTCATGATGGTCATCTTTCACCTCGTCGGATTCGTCGCCATCTTGACCACTCTCTGGGCTGTGACTCCCACGATTGGCTCGGCGGAGAGCGTCTGGCTTACCTCGCTGAATGAAGGTGGTTGGCCCACGCAAGGTTTGTCGTACTGTGTCGGGTTTCTTGGGAACGTCGCCACCTTTGTCGGCGCTGATGCAAGCGTTCACCTCGCGGAAGAAGTCTCCAATGCAGCCATCAATATCCCGCGTGCTATCCTCGCTGCCATGCTGATCAATGGTGCTGTCGGCTTCGCGATGATGATCACGATCTTGTACTGCCTTGGAGATGTCGAGACTGTGCTCGGCACAAAGACCGGATTTCCATTCATCCAAATCTTCAAAGACAGCGTCGGCAACGTCCCAGGCGCTACCGTCATGACCGCGATCGTCCTCATCCTCACCTGGGCATGTGCCACGGGCATCACCACAACAGCCTCCCGAATGACCTGGTCATTCGCTCGGGATCGCGGTCTGCCATTTTCAAAGTACCTCAGCAGAGTCAATCCACGGACGAAAGTCCCGCTCATTGCCTGCTTGACCGCCACTGCCATCGCCGCATTGCTGACTCTAATCTACGTCGGATCAGCAACCGCATTCAACGACGTCATCTCCCTGACCATCACCGGCTTCTACGGCTCGTACTTCCTCCCCGCGGCCTTCCTCCTCTACCACCGCATCAAAGGAAACATCGCACCACACGGCACCCAAGTCGACGCCTCTTCCCACGAGACAACCTTCCACGACGTCAAGGACTCCTCATCCACCTCGCCCGCCGACGCACTCTCGGACTCGGACTCCAGAATGCAAATCGCCAGCGTACGCCTCATATGGGGACCCTGGCGACTCCCGGGTAATTTCGGCATCATCAACAACGCCTACGCTTGTGCGTACATGATTTTCGTCATTTTCTGGAGTGTGTGGCCGCCAGAGACGCCGGTTACGCCTTCGACGATGAATTACTCGGTTGTGGTTACGGGCGGGGTTATGATTCTGAGTGCGGTGTGGTATTATGTTGGTGGGAGGAAGGTGTACAAGGGACCGTTGATTGATGAGGAGGTTGCTGCTGTTATGAGGGTGGGGAGTGTGGTCTCTATTTCGTGAAGCTGCGAAAATATGGGAAGTGGGCTGCGCTGCCCAGCTTAAAGATGCACACAAGTTTTCATTCCGGCGAATCTCTCCAGACTACTACGCTTTCTCTCGCCATCTTCCGCCCAACTGGCACTCCGCAGCGCCGACCGCGAAAGGCGACCGCGCCGCTTCCTCCAACACCATGCACGCTCTTCCGTCGCACCGCCATTACCCATTCGTGGGGCCAGATCGTCTTTATCCACCACCGTCCGCGGGTTCATTAGCACACCTGCCCCTAACCAAGCCAGAGCAAAAGTCGACCCACCTCCGCACGCGTTGTCCTCGCAGACCTGATCGTCCGGGCACCAATCTCCCCCGTCGTCGCAGTTGTCTGGCCCCACATCGACGATCAGTATTCGCTCGTGGGCGATTGCCGCGGTGGAGAGAGAACATACGGCGACAAAACCCGTTGTCGGCATTGTGGGTGGGCACGCAGGTCCATCCCTTGCAGCATCGCTGGAAGCGACAGTATGCTATCGGAGGAAAGTGACCAGCATGAGCCTCCCGGGCTTCAAGGTGGGAAACGGTGGTGATTACCTCCTTCGGACTGCAGACACGCGCGGTCGCCGCGAACTTGGAGTGCGGCGGCGAATAGGAAGAGGATGTAGATGTAAGGCTTCATTGTGCGGAGTCGAGTCGGTGTACAAAGAAGAAGGTTAGAACGAAAAAAAAGCGAGCAGGAAGCGAGTGCGAAAGCCTTTGAAATATAGCAACATCCCGATCACACGCTCGAAATTCAGCAGGATGTTGGAGTCGTCCGAGCTTGCTCAGCATTCGGGGCTCTCCCTGCGCGGAGAGATTGACGTCGTAGTTCTATCGAACAGCAAGCATTACGATGCTAGGCGAGTTCCAATCAGCTACAGGAAACCGGGGACATTTTACCGTCTGGCGCCCGGTGTTGTAAAGGTGTACGAAGGAATAAAGCTCACGCACCTACCGGTCGATTGCATTTATCGAACGAGTTGCAGGCAGATTGAACAACATCACACCATCCATGTGGAAGGACGCCCGAGCACATGACACACGACTTGTTTCGTCGTCACATCCCGGCACCTTACAAGATTGTCCGGGCAGTGAAACATCGGAGAGTTTTGCGAGTCTGATCTATCGGAACCCGGAATAACTTGCAGACGTGGAAGAGTCTCGCACAGTTGATCATTGACCCAGAGTATCGCTTCGATTCTCTATGCATTGTCGGGAGAAAAAAGCGTAGCAAGGTATGCGGCACTGAGAATATTCTCGAGTTTGATGGAGAACGCCACGACGACGCCAACTGGGGTGGCCAAGCCTCCACTCCCAAACATACAATTCTCGGTTTCCTCTAGATGAGACAGAAGCCGCTCAAGGGAGCCTAGAGCCTTCCTCTCGGACGAAGCAGATGCCATCGACCACCGGGAATACCAAGTCCCAAAGCCCATCGGCGCAAGCATATTGCAACTCATGGCCCAACGCCCTCATGCGCAAGACAGAGCAACTCGATATCCAGGCCCTGACTCCCATTCCCCGTCTCACCCTCCGTCATCTGCCCGCCTGATCGCCGGGGGCAAACCTCCCATCGTCTCGGATGCTCATAGACCTCAACCTGCTCGACGCCAGAGCCACTCATCGGTGTACGACGACGGTGGCGTGGATCCGGCCTTGCCGCTCACGAACCACTTCTTAGTCTGGAACGCAAGGCGATGCGACTCGGGTTTGCGCGCGTAAGCTTCGTACTCATCAAGACCGGAAGCGTCTTAACCTTGCCAGGCACGCTTCGCAGTAGCCGCCAAAGCCGCAAACGCTTTCGTACGCGCCATGTCGCCATGGCACACACAGACTTGAAAAGCGTCGTAGTAGACCGTCTCGTCTTGCGGACATCCTTCCTCTTCCTCCTTTAGTAGGCTCAAAGCCTCGCGGCAGAATGCGAGCGCTTTACCCGGATTGGTCATGATGAGCATACCGCCGCCGACTGCCTGGTCGATCACCGCCAGTCTCGCCCTCCGCGCATTACTCCGAAGCTGCTCTTCCTCGTTGATATCTCCGCAGCGCGCGCAGCAGCACTCAAACCCGAAATCCGCCAGAATCCGCTGCTTTCTCTGTTCTTTCGGCAAGTTCCAGGCTCCACTCCTTAAATATCCGACCACAATCTCCCCGCCCGCGCCGATCTCGCGGATCGCATAAATCCTCTCCTTCTTAACATCCTCATTCTAGGAATACGCCGCGTTGGCGACACAGCTGTAGTTGAAGCGCGCACATTCCAGAAAGACACCGCCTTGAGTCGAATCGCTCCCCAGCGGCATGGCGTTAGTCTTCACGATTCCCTCGATCGGAGGCATTTTGCCGGTAAAGTTGTTAGCAAGGGCGAAGAATGCTCTTTGGTCTTCGGTCTTCAGCTTTTGCAGCTGCGGCAGCACGGAGCTTGCGCAGGAGCCTTGTTGCGCTTGTCGGGAGACGATGATGATGGGAGAGTCCGATGCGATGAGAGTGCCGGCGGGAATCTTCTCCTGCGCTACGGCGCCGACGCCTTTGCCGGCGACGTCTTGGATGCGGTAGCTGGGAGACATGATGGTCGGTGTCGATGTTGTGTTGTCGGAGGTGTCAGTTACAGCAAAGGAGAGGAAACTGTCCTCGTCGGTGTCGGTGTTGAACGCTGATGTCGTTGTTGGAGATGATGAAGGTGAACGACCTTTTCGAATGGAGTTGGAAAAAGCAAACGGCAACTTGGACAAAGCGAAATGTTTTCCATGCCGTGTAACCAAACGGATCTCGCCAAGCTTTGCTTGCCCCTGGATGCATCGAAGTTGGCAAAATGATATTCAAGGCAGACGTCAGACGGAATCGACGAGAATTTGCCTGCTGAATGCAATGTTTGGCAGCGGTAAGGTATATGTCCCATGGATCTCGACCGACCTCGGGAGCCACTTCGTCGATGAAGCATTCACTTACTCATCGACCAACACAATATCCGCAAACACAAAACCATCCGATCTCACACTCTGTTCCGGGTCCGATTGCTCTCCATCATGTCCCGCCCTGTTCAACAGAAAGCATTCGTCCAGAAGCCGATGTCACCCTCTCCCCTTCCCCGACACGCTTCAAACCCCTTACCTCAGCCACCCATCACCGCCCTACGCCTCGCAGTACAGAGGATTCTTCTCCTGGACGTTGTTGATCTCGCCCAGGCCAGGAAGCTGCACCGTGATACCACCCCTGTAGCTCCCATTTGGAATGATCTCACAACCGCGGCCGCACTCGGAGTTGCTGCCGGCCCAACACTACAGAGAAAGACAAAATCAGCATCCATGACGCCGCACTGAGCATGGTTTCGCTGAGGGGTTGGGTACTCACAACGATGGTTCTTTTGTTCCCGCACTTGGAATTGGGTCTGTCGAAAGGCTTGCAGCACTGGTGATTCGTTTCCGAGGCGCATTGATTGATGGCTGCGGTTTGGGTGGCGAGGGTGATTGCCGTGGCCAGGAGGTAGATCATGTGTGGTGAAGGCATCGTGGTGGAGTGTGACCTGGTTGAGCTTCGGAGTCGATTGCGTGAAGGGCAAAGCAGGCTGCCCCGAGAGGAAGGCAAGAGTGTGTTGCAGAAGGGAGTCGAGATCTCTGCCGGCTCAGAGTTGCGGAACTAACGCTGTCTTTTATGCCCGACTTGCCGCGGGTGGGAGCGGGTGGATGTCCATTGCGGTTCTGCTGCCAGCAAGCAATGATGTGCGATACGACAATGCTTCCTTGCATGCCATTTGGCATCAACGCCTCACGGCGGGTCTCCGAGATCCGATCTGGACGGCTGTATCGGCCAAGCTTGTGCAGAGAATGCTAAGCGCGAGCATCTCCGTGCAGCAGAGTGCCTCTTCAGCCTCGTTCGCATCTCGAACCCGGTGTAAGGCCTGGTAGTTGGAGCGAGAATCCATCGAGGTCCTACCTCGAACGGATCGGCCCATACGACAACACAAACAAAGTCCATGGAGCTCGTCACTAGCCGACTAGCGAATCGACTCAATCGGCGAAACCAGCAGCTTCCCAGAGGTGACAACGTACCCATCCGACAATTTCGACCTAGCGGGACTGATGAGTGAGCTTGTTGGCGCTAGGTCGGTGGTCGTTCCCATTCCATCCGACCGGAAACTAAACGACCTGGCGACCTAGTGACAGCTCGAGTCCTAGCACTGACCCAAGTGTAGACCGCGGTAGCCAACGAGAGGATCTAGCGATCGATCCAACCGGAGACTCGGAAACACGCGCAACCGTCGCGTGATCGACTTTGCGACGGGAAGAGATGTAGTCACTGGCTCGGCAAGCAAACTATGACTTTGCTAGGGTCCAGCTAGGCAGCCTCGTTTTGCAGTCCGCGGTCTATCGCGCGTCTATCGCGGTCGCCCCGTTCTCGTGGGTCGATCTTAGCTTGCCTGACACCACCATGGTCGACCATAATGGCCATTCCACGACTATGATGGTCATGACCGCCGAATCAAGCATTTTCGTACAACAAATCCACGGCGCTTCGATCTATTCCACCTCTACCTGACCGAGCAGGGCGAACGAAGTGGTCTTTCCTTGCTCACCTACGTCCTCGTCCATCTACGACATTGACCGGGAGAAGCGGGATGTTCTTCCACGCGGTGCTGCTGGACGGATCTCTCCAAGCTTGGCTGACGCCTAAAAATGTCGAGACTGGAGTGCGATCTGGGTTTCCCGTGTAAGAAAGCAATCTGTCAAAGGAACCTGTTCAAAAGACCTCTTCCATACGGTTGAAGACGAAGCGGCTACCGTCGTACGAGCCGGCACGACCTGGAACTGTGGCGACGATGTCTGAAGTCAAGCACTCATGGTCAGATCAAAAAGAGGTAAGGATGCTGGACGTGATTCCCTCCCTCCGAAGTCGTCTTGCACGGCGATGTCGGCGTTCGCTTTCGAAGATGGATGAGCAATCACAAGTGTAGAGGTGCATCACCGCTATCATTGTCGATGGTGTTGGAGGGAAGTAGTCGTTGCGAGTGGTTGAGGGGCCCTTACATTCGGATCGCTCCCGGATCGGGTAAATGCAGCGACGACTAGCACGAGGAGGACTGCTGACTAGTGAAATCCTTAACGTAGACAGCTAGAGAGATGCTAGAGGACGCTCGATATTACTATTCGCAATCGTCGCTACTACTTGCGCATCTCCGTATCTAATTATCGGAGCG
>AFIV01000360.1:0-16565 GCA_000223765.2 Zymoseptoria ardabiliae STIR04_1.1.2
AACGCGCTTACTAACTACTACTACGATTAGCCGTTAACTACTCGTAAAGGGCTCTAAGCTATTACTAATATTAGTATAGAGGCTTCTTCGTAGAGCCGGATATTATAAGGTTAAGTATAATACGAAGCCTAGACTTACTCCGGAGATACGTATAATACGGCTTACGTAGTATCTATAATATAAGAACTAGACGCTTAAGGACTAGAAGCGTATATTATAGACTAATAAAACGTTAGTTATTTATAGCCTATATCGCGGTAGTAATCGCGTCTAGCGTACGGTATATAAAGCTAACGGCGCGCAACGAGGTAGCGATTAAGGAAGCGCGTATACGCTTTAAGAAGGAGTAGGATAAGGAGGATCTAGCTTATAAGTTAGCTAGTATATCGTTAGACCGAGGAGTTACGAAGAGCGGTTAGCTACGAAGAAGTATAACCTTATTATCTAAGGGGATAGAGCCGGCCCTTATAAGTAGTATAATAATTAGTAACTCCTTAATATCTAGAAGGTTATACGCCTCCTTTAGCCTAGTAACTTACCGGACTTTAATATAATTAAGCCTACTTAGTTATAGATAAAGCGAATAACGTAGACCTATCCGGACTTCGAGTCTCGGCCTAAATTACTAGTAGTTTAGAAGTAGGTATAGAAAGAGCGGCTATAGTAGTCTATAATCTAGCGATAGATTCGAAGGATTATCCGCTACATTTAGGAGGTTATCCGGCTCGAGGGTAGTAATAAATACCGTAAGGGTACTAAGGGTAGACCTTATAAAGAGCGCTAGCGGCGCGAATATAATACTCGGAGTAAGGAACGAGCTACTATTATTAAGGCTATAACGACCTCTCGTAACGCGCTAAGGATAGCTCGGATCGTAGTATTTAAGGCGAGGCTAGTTAATAAGGATACTACGGAAGCTACTAAGAAGGTAGTAAAGGAGGCTTAGCGTATACGTAATAACGTATTAGCGTAGAGGCGTCGTAATAAGTAGAAGTCGCTACGTTCTCGAGTAATATACTTCTAAGGAGATTATAGCGGCTATTTAGAAGGACGACGAGTAGTATATTACTCGATTAAAGGCGGCGAAGAAGAAGAAGAAGATAGTTACCTTTATAGAGCGGCTCTAGTAGACGCTACCTTTAGAGGGGTCTAAGTTATTATTAGTAAGAAGTTAAGAAGATAAGATAAAGTCGTTTTTAAAGCTTAGTATTATATATTGTTATATAAGAGGTATCTTAGAGAACCGTTATTTCTTATTAATCCTATAAGAATATAAAGTAGAGGACTAATGTCGAGCGTTTAACAATACCTTTACGTTTATTTATAGTATAGCTACTAAAATTTAGCCTTAGCTCGATAGCTAATCTCTACCTTATACTCTTAATACATTCTTACGAGACAATTTAAGTATAAAATAACCCCTTAGTTCTCTATTATTACTCTTCCTTAAATATAACACGCTAAGTTATCTAATAACTAAACAACACCTTCTTAAATGCTTTATTCTTAACTACTACCTGCACATATACACCTTACTAACGCACTAACTAACGCACCGGCCATCGCACTAACCACCGACGAGGACTTCTGATACAGGCCCTCGTAATGCATGTTAATCGAAAGCTGCGCAGTAAGGTGTTGCCTCTCTTTCTGGCACTCGAATCTATTCCCTGTCCCTGGCAAGGTCGCTTGCAATTCAGCTAGTCAGCATATGGCAACAGGGATGGGAAATTGAAACAATACACTCAACCCAGCGCACACGTGGCAGTCGTCGTTTACCAAGGGCGGCCACGATCTGCTCTTGAGTTTTGATCACCACCAAAAGCGAACTCGCGCTGTCCAAACTCGTCCGAATCGAGTGTCTTCTGACGCTCAGAGGTATCGGAGACGTCTTCATGAATCCGTCTATCTTTTGGAATCGTCATGCCTCGCTGCAGTATCGACTGACGTGGAACTCCACCGAATCACCACAGAGTATTCCATAGTCTCATCCCTCGTTGGCTTCATCAATACTGTCATCCCATGTCACTCAGGTACAACCTGCCTCGTGCATACGAATGGCGCTGGAATCTTCCACCACTGTCCACAGCGCGATCGTGTCAACAACATGCTTCGATCCGACAATGGTGATATTGAAGTGACAACTCATCTCGCTTCGTCGACAGCCCTTGTTCAACCTGTCTCGTGCATACGAAGATCGACTCCGGGAGGGTCCGTATAATGAGCCTAATGAGGACCTGCTGCCATGTGGCATGAGCTTGGACCCAATCCACGCCTTTCGACCCCAGCAATATCGTGCAAACTCCCTGACGATGTCGCGAGAACTTCGTTTCACTGCCCTGTCCGACGGAAACTCTTGGGCGCAAAAGGATCGGTCGCATGTTGTACCCTCGTATGGCGGCACGGATTCAAATTTTGGGAGTCTCAGGAGTTGGAGTGGCCGGGGCCAGTATTGTCCATAAGAAGCCTCTTTCCTCCTCCTCTGGATTTGTGCTTCTTTCATACCTCAGCCAAGTCACTTGAAACCTCGAGTCGTCAGTCATCCAGGCACCAACGAGACTTCAACAACCTTCTCTTCTCGATCGCCCAAGGACCAACGAGACATCATCCTTCTCTTCTCCCAACAAACCTTGGAGTCAGCCACGATGAACATCTTCCTGCTCACCTCCACCCTCCTGCTCGCTCTTGGCGTTGCTGCGGCACCAAGAGACATGCCTATTCTTCACGGCGGCAATCCATGCAATTCGCAATGTGCGCACGGAAACACGCCAGCGTGTTGTCACGTAAGTCTCTCGCTGGTCTTTGTCTCGCTCTCTTCCTCGCGCGCGCGCACACACACACACACACACACACGCATGCACATACGCACACCCACACGTCCCCACAATCCCGACCTCACGAGTGGAAAACTCTTGAGACTGACGTTTGTATAGTGCAAAACCCCATGGGCGTGTTGAGCGGAGAACGCTTCCGGCAACACTGACACCCGTTTGATTTCGACACTCGAGCCTGGCATCTGTGGAGAAGGAGGACGACGTGAAGGATGTGGTGGTGCACCAGAAGAGGAGGCGGAGGATGAGGAGGAGGAGTTGGTGGTGGCGATGGATATGGTGGAGAGGAGAGAGGAGGATGAACGCTCGGTGCGATGTGTCTTTGAAGCACCTTCATTTCGTCCCATCCCATCTGTCTGTTCAAGCCGGCCAATCCTGTTCCAGATCCGCATCTCATCTGGTCCAGAAAGGAAGAAGCAACATGGCTTCGGCGGAGAATGTTTCCTGTAGCTTGATATCTCGTACATGGAATCGTGGTGGATCACTTCGTTTCGTTCCTCACCGCTTCTTGCAGATTGATCCGTATGACCCATGAGCTGCCAAGAGTAGCGCCCTTGCCCTCTTCATTCGACATCTCCCGAACGAAGAGCGATGTGCCGAGGTGCAACGTGGGTCCATCGGACAGAGGAGAGTTGCAACATCGAATATGAAAGTATGTGACAGTAATCAGGAGTGCCGACATGGCGTCCCAGCCGCAAATTGTGAATCTTTTTGTCGTCTTCAGCATCTTCAGCGTCAGGATTCAGTAAGCATATCGTACCGGCGTGTGGCGTCGCATTGGTGCAGCAGATGGCGAGTTCGATGGGAGTAACGGTCATTGTGCCGGATGGCCGTGAGTAAGAAATCTTCAATGTGGCTCTCAACTACAGAAGTACAGAATTCCGGTGATGGAACTACCACAAGCGCAGTCAAAGCGTGAAGAAGAAGGAAGGAAAAGACCAACGCCGTTAACCCTTCCAAGCAGCTGTGGAAAGACATCCGCGCCATTAGTGACGCCTTTGCAGTGTGTACGCCATTTTCCGAGGCTTTCCGCCTTCGCCCATGATCCCACAATAACAAAAGAACAACTCGCAGAAACCAGACCATCAAACATCCCCAAACGCCTAATAAGGAAGATCCTCCTGTCCCGTCATACCACCAGCAGGCGCATTCTTCGGGACATCTGGGTCGGAATCCTTCTTCCGCTCCTTGTTTCGGTGTGCGCGTGGGACCGATTTGCCTCGCGGTCCAGATGGCGGGCTTCCATTGAAGTTCGCGGCGCCGCGAATGGTGAACGATGGATTGGTGTTGTTGTGGGCAGTGTTGACCTTGTAGGGGGAGCCGCTGCTGTGCGAGGCGCTACTTCGTCGACGTTTGCTGGAGTTGGTGCTGAATCCAGGAGATCGCCGCCCACCCAGACCACTCTGGTTGAAACCACCATCCCCGCCAAAAGCAATATTCCGCATCAGAGGGTTGTCGTAGCCTGCAGTCGGTGACGCAGGAAACGCTCCAGCAATTAGAGGCCCCGCCTAGGAGCCACCGCCGCCGCGTCCACCGCCAGGATACGGAGCCCAACCTCTGCCCGCTCCACCACCACGTCCACCACCCCGATAGTTCGCGCCAGGCCTACCAGCGTTCTTCGGACCGGTGGGCGCGTTGGGAACTCCACCTCCTCCACCTCCACCAAAGTTACCGCGACCACCACGTCCGCGTCCAGGACCAAAGTTGCCACCACCGCGGAAGTTTTGAGGAGCAGGGACGTCGTCGTACATTCCGTCCCAGGTGTTGCTCGGTCCTCCGAAGTTTTGCTGTTGGAGGCGGGCGTTCTGTTGCCGTTCGTACTTTTGCTGTTCGAAGGAGAGCTGTTCGGAGGCGGAAAATTGGCCGTTGTTGTTGCCACCTCCTCCGCCAGCCATGGGTGATTGCGAGCCATTGGACGCCCCACCTCCTCCCATTCCCTGTTGGTTCTGCTGCTGAGCCTGCTGTTGCTGCTGCATTTGCTGCTGTTGCATCTGTTGCATTTGTTGCATCATCTGCGGGTTCATCTGTCCGCCGCCACGTCCAGCGGCAGCCTGCATCATCATCATCTGCTGCATAGCCGGGTTCATCATGCCGCCACCCATACCGCCCATACCACCCATTCCGCCCATCCCACCGTTGAGGTGCGAGGCGAGGAACTGCTGCATGCGTTGCCAGTACTGCGCGGCCATGGCAGGCGTCATTGCGTCTCCACCGCCTCCTGGACCCTGCTGCGCACCCATTTGGTTGTTGAAGCCACCACCGCCGCCATTATTGTTGTAGCCGCCGGACTGCTGGAACCCGCCGCCACGACCACGTCCGAAACCGCCCTTGTTGTTTTCCTCCTCACCCATCTTGCCTCTCGGCTGCGCCCTCTTGACTTCGATGCCCTTGCCCAGAATCGCGAGCGGACCCTCCAGGGTGCGTTCAACAGCCTTCTCATCATCAAATGTGACGAAGCCGAAACCGCGCGGTCGGCCAGTGTCCTTGTCCATCATCAACGTGGCATCCAGCACACGTCCGAATTGCATGAAGAATTCCTTAAAGTCCTGTTCGGTCGCTTCTTGGGATACGCCACCAACGAAGATTTTGGCCGTTCGTTCTTGTTCGTCTCTTGGGATGGCGCGCTTGGGATCGATGAGCTTTCCGTCGAGGGAATGTTCCTTCACCATGACCGTGTTGACTGTCTTCGGGTCCTTGAACGTCAGAAATCCGAAACCACGCGAACGGCCGGACTGGCCGTCACGCATGACGGTGCATTCGACCACCTCGCCGAATTGGGAAAAGTAGTCTTTGAGCGATTCTGAGACGGCGTTAGAGGGATGAAAGGAGAGGAGGAGGAGAAGGTAACAGCTTACGATCGGTTGTCTCCCAGTTGAGGCCGCCGATGAACATCTTTCTATGGTCTGGGTCAGTGGTACGTTACAAAGGATCGGCTGGGTGCATGGAATGGGCATGTGTGAGTGGTGTGTTATGTGTGCATTTGTGTAAATTAGTAGACGTTCCGGAGTCTGGAAATCTCGAGCGGCTAGCATCTTGAATAGCAACAGGTCTTGTCTCCTTGCCTGGTTGCCGGAAACGCATCGCGTTACGACGACGTCGGATCCACGTTTTATATTCGTACGGCTGCTCAAGGTCGCAGCGGGTGGCGTAGACCATAATACCAGAGTGGGGTATTTTCGAAGTTTGTCCGGAGGGAAGCGAGCGCAGAACAGCAAGCGAGAGAGTTTGATCGTGCGAGAACGGACGCCTTGCGGCATGGCCTGCTTCTTTCGGACATATCGAGCTGACTGCATGTCGTGACCACCGTGTCTTGCGACTTCCGAAGCAAGTCAACGCGGTGATCTTACGACTCTATCGGCTATCTCGTCTCTGCTGAGTGACTGTCTGACTGTCTGATCTGACTCTGCTGCAGCTAATGGTCGCTAGGCGAATTGTTATCGATTCCAAAGCCAAGGTCGTGCGCTGTTTTGAGATTCGACCTCGCAAATAAAGTAGGTAAGGTGAAGTGTCGTCCTGAAGGACCCTCCTCATCGACATGCCTGTCGGATCTGCAACATTGTGCGATGTGACATCCGTATAGAGAGAATGAGCGCTGTTCATGGATCAAGCAGCGGCTTGCCAAGAGATTCTTCAGTCCTTTTCCTGCAGCCGGCCACGAGTAGCTCTACTTCCTCCCAAACCACACCTTCCAGACCCTCCACAGATTCTGCGCCTTGACCGCGCAGCAATCGTTGTGTGGTTGTGCCGTTGCACCGCGATTGAACATCTTGATGCTCTCGCTTTTAAATTCCAGAACCGAGTCCCTCGCAGTGCTGACCATACGGTCGAGAAGTCGGCCTCGTCGACATGGCTCGCTCGAGTCGGACGTTCGGCAGGATATGAAGCTCGTCGTGTCGTCATTGTCACAGATCCAGTCACCGCTGCTGCTGCTGACGTTGCCGTGCTTTCACGTGTCACATGTCACATTGCACATACTCACTCACACAACCCACACATGTCGCGCGATAAAGGGGAGTACGTACCCATCTTCCTTGGTGCCAATCGGCCGCTCCTCGCGCGGTTGACCATATGATCCACCAAAGTCGTTGCTGTTCTGCTGCTGATGCATGCCTTGCATGTCATTGTGTTCTTCTGCATGCTCCTGGTTCGCCTGTGTGTCCTCCTCCTGGGCAGCAGCGCCGCCGGCACTGCCGACCGCGATGACTGGAGATGGATCCTCGGCGGTGTCGATTTCAGGTTCGATCTTGGTCGCAGCAGGTTCGCGCACAGGTTCTTCGTTGTCGTCGCCATCGTAGCTGATACGTGTTAGCTCGAGTCCAGATGCGCGCGGTAGAAGGAGTGACTGACAGATCAGCGAAGAGATCTTCGTCCATGTCCGGATCGGCCATCGTGAGTGTGGTTCGATTGGGTGATGTGAGTGGTGAGAGAAAGATGCGCCGTCAAAGTTCTGGCGCAAAGGAGATTGATGTCGAGGGTGAAGAAGAGAAGAAGAGCCGCTGGCAACTGGAAGCGGAAGACAGCTGGACCCGGTCTCGGGTTCGGTTTCGGGGAGCAAGCGCCCGCCGCCAATGACCTCGACATCACCTCGCATGTGATTAAACCACAGCAGACAACAACATGTCTTAACCAACACGACATTTCTCAGCATGAATTTCAAGCGACCATCGCATCGTCAGGTATCGTCCATGCCATGCCATTCTTTCCCTCTCAGTCGAATGCGCTCAGCTAACAGATCAAGACGCCCTCTCAGCAGGAGATGATCCAAGTCGGTTCGTAGATTGCTCCACCTACGAGGACCTCCGCTAATATGGACATCTGGGCGTTCATAGATCGCAACGAGTAATGCAGCGCATCACCAGATCAACGCGACAAACGCTTACAATGTCAGCACCGCGACACCTTTCTGGCGAACCACCTCGGCCGGCAGCCAACGAAGCAACGACAGCGGCGCATCGAATGCGCCGACTGAACCACCTCGCAAGGTCATTGGCGCATCATACTCCCACGCCGATGTCTTGAACCTCAGTCAGCTGTACGATCGCAGCGTCAAAGTCAATGCGAGCATGGCTAACTGTGAGACAAGATCCGTTGCTGGCGATACTCGACCACGAACTCCTCCCTCGAATCCCAGATCGACCTCTTACGGCATCCGAAATACACCACCGCCTGGATCCAGCTCAGCGATATCACCGCCTCCGGCACGGCGAGGAAATAGCAGTCTACTGGCAGAAACGAGCAATGCGTGGAATCCAGCAGAAGATGAGGATGATCACTATGGCGTGGACGATGACGAGGATGAGTTCGGTCTTCCCAGTATAGCGAATATGCGGAGGAAAGGAAACAGAGCACCCAACAAGCGAGGCCAAGACCCAGGAGGAAGTTCCTCGAAGTCTAATAATGGTACCACGAGAAACGGCACAACAACCACACCCGCCTCCATGTCAAGTTGGGCCCTCGACAACGGCGACATCACCGAAGAGCGCGCCCAAACCATTCCCACCTACCCGTCCACCCGACCATCTCCCACTTTCTCCAACCAGAAGATTCTCCGACCTCAATACAAGGATATCCTCCGCGACCCCGCAAACTCCCTACATCTCATATCCCATCCTCCAATCCAGCCCACAGCGTCTCCCAAAGACATTGACGCCCACGCCGCACGTATCACACGGATAAACAAGTTTAAGAAGATCTTACAAGCATCCTCAATATCTCTCCCGGAACTGCGGAATCTCGCCTGGTCTGGTCTCCCACCCGAAGTCCGCGCCATGTCATGGCAGATCTTGCTGAATTATCTCCCCACATCCTCTGAGCGCCGTGTCGCCACGCTCGAGCGAAAAAGGAAAGAATACCTCGACAGCGTGCGTCAAGCGTTCGAGCGTCCCACAACATCATCCGGCTCTCCAAGCCTTTCCTCCACAGAATCTCCTGCCTCCCCCGCTCGTGCTCCTCGTGGCCTGGACGAAGTCCTCTGGCACCAAATCACAATCGACGTCCCGAGGACAAATCCCACCCTCCCACTCTACCGCCACCCGACCACCCAACGATCTCTCGAGCGGATTCTGTACGTCTGGGCCATCCGACATCCCGCGAGTGGGTACGTACAAGGCATCAACGACCTCGTAACGCCTTTCTTCCAAGTCTTTCTCGGACAATACATCACATCCTCCTCCGATCCCTCAGACGACATCTCCGACTTCGACCCAGGACAATTACCGAAAGTGGTCCTCGATGCTGTAGAAGCAGATACGTACTGGTGTTTGACAGCTTTACTCTCTGGCATTCAAGACAACTACATCCACGCGCAACCGGGCATCGTACGGCAAGTCCAAGCCCTGCGAGATCTGGTCTCTCGAATCGACGGCGGTCTAGCAAAACATCTCGAAAAAGAAGGCGTGGAATTCATCCAATTCTCCTTCCGCTGGATGAACTGCCTCCTAATGCGCGAAGTCTCCGTCGGAAACGTCGTCCGAATGTGGGATACATATCTGGTGAGTCCTCAAATCCCTCCTCTCTCCCATCAAAACCCCGTTGCTGACAGTAGAATAGGCGGAAGAAACCGGTTTCTCCACCTTCCACCTCTACGTCTGCGCCGCCTTCCTCGTCAAATGGTCCAACGAACTACAAAAGATGGACTTCCAAGACATCATGATGTTTCTGCAAGCTTTACCGACGAAAGGATGGACGACGAAGGATGTGGAATTGCTGTTGAGCGAGGCGTTCATTTGGAAGAGTTTGTTTGAAGGGACGAGGGGGCATGTTACCACGCAGAGTACGCCCGGTGGACAGTTTTTGAATTTGTGAGGGTGGAGAACGGGAAGCGTGGTGGATTGGGTGGATCTGATGATGCAAGACGATCTCATGAGGTATAGACGGCTAACTGGGCGTGCAATGGTGGCATGTATGGTGATGGTGGGGCTATCAGTGCTGCTGTATGAGTTCGGTGGAGGGTCGATGGGCTTGGAAATGACGCTTACGCAATGTGGCGTGCGAACAGCCGCATCGAGAATGAAAGGCATCGTTGGAAGCATGGCTTACGAAAGTCGGCGGAGAAGATGGGAAAAGTATATGTGAGCGCCCTGCCACACGACCAGAATTGACGAAATGATCATCGAAGGCCGCCGCCTCGGCACACCTTCATCATTCCAGTCAATCGTTTCGACCCGCTTTCACATCCGCTTTCCTTCTCGCGCTATCGCCCTCCGATCCATCCCTCTCCCACATCCACAACGCTCTCGCCACCCACCAGCCCGCCGTCGAATTGCCTCAACTTCACTCCCGCTTCCGCAAACACCTTCGCCGCCTCAGCATCCATGTAATAGCTCTGACTGAACACCACCTCCGCAATCCCCACCTGCACAATCTTGATCGTGCACGTAAGGCACGGGCATGTATTGCAGTACAGCACCGCTCCAGTCCCCGGCGGTCCGCTTCGATCTCCGATCCTCTCCCGTCCAGCTTCAAGAAGCGCATTCTCCTCGGCGTGGATGCAAAGACAAGTATCGAGCGCCGCACCTCCCCCGCCGGTGGGCGGTTGGAGAGGTGTCGATAATGGGAAGCCGTTCTCTTCCTTGACTATCGATGAAGGAGCAGGACCAGCAGCGTTGTTACATCGCGGACACCCGCCTTCACTGCAATTCCGCACTCCACGAGGCGTACCATTATATCCCGTCGCGAGAATGCGGGAGTTACGAACGAGCACACAGCCGACTTGGCGACGCATGCAGTTTGAGCGGCGGGCGGCGAGGGAGGCGAGGGTCATGAAGTAGTGGTCCCATGTCGGTCTCAACCTCGTCGGGTCCGGGAGGTTGAGTTTATCAAGAGAGGCGTGGAGAGTGGAAGTGGAGGTTGCAGAGTTGAGGATTGTGAGGGAGGCGCGTTTGGAGAGGGCGGCTAGAGGGTGGGGAGGGGAGTAGAGGTGGGCGTCGGAGAGGGCGATGAAGGATTCTAGGGATGGGGAAGGGGTGTGGAGCGCGGAGTAGCGTTGCCAGCGGAGAGTGACCGGAGCGTCGACGTGGAGGAGCAGGAAGAAGGGACGGCGGGAGAGGATGTCGACGGTTTCGGTGGATTGGATGGAGACGGTGACGAAGTTCTTGCGCCAGTCTCGGGTTGCGTGGGTGAGGAGTTGGTCAACGGTGGGGAATGTGGTGGTCGGGTGGATGTGTCGTGTCCGAGGAGGGGATATTGAACAGTCTTGTTCGTCTGAGGCCAGAGCCAGCACTTGGAAGTCATGATGGGTGACGAGGTAGTCCAGGACGGAGTGCTTGCCCGCGCATATCGCTAGAGAGGATCAGTGAATGTTTAATCAATATGAATCAATATGCTTACCGCCGCATATCCCTATCAACATCTCGAGATCCGGTATGGTCTTTGATATGTCGATGTTTCTTGTTCAATTCACGCATCAAATCGAGTCTCCGATATATTTCACTAGCGTGTTTCAATTCATCTCGGACGACGCGCCTCCCCGCGTCAAGCTGCCGAGCCCCACTTCTCGATCAAGCCGCTGACTTCTCGGTCACGAGACCCTCCTCATTCCAAGACACGACATCCTACGACCACCTGCTGCGCATGACCGCGCTACGATAATAACGTCTGCTTCCTGCGACGACCTTGTCCTCCACCTACCGCGCTCAATCCACCCATGATGCCGACCCTCCTACCGTTGCAATACGCTCCTTGGGGCAGTGATATCGAGCTGGCATTCTACTCCGCGCTGGCCACACTCAAGATCAATCACGATAAACTCGACTCATCCGCTCGCAAGGTTCTCGGACTGTACGAGATCAGTCACAAAGATGCTCCCGATCGATCAACACGAATGCAAATTCATGGCAACTCCTTGACGACCGACGAGTAAGTAGTGAGTTGTCGTGCTTGAGGAGAATGGATGCGAGGCACTGACCTGCATGTCCTCAGAACTCCTCAAGGCTTCTACCGCGCCGAAGGCTTCATCCGCAACTTCAACACCATCGAGGAGTTCCGACAGGTCGACAAGGCCGCACACATCGAAAGAGCCGGCCGCATGATCTGGGATGCAATTAAGGATGGCACAATCTACTCATGTCCTTCGCTGCTCTGCTCCTTCACCGCAATCTGTTTTGCCGACCTGAAGAAATACAAGTTCTCATACCACTTTGCATACCCCGCACTGCATTCCGACCCGCAGTGGAGACTGGTCGCACCAGCGAACGATCCCGACAAAGCGACGAAGCAGCTGGAAGCGAAAGAGACAACGACACTGGTGGATGCAGTGCAGACATGGCGTTATAGCGTGGACACCAGACAACACGGCTTCTTCTTGGCAAAGCGATTACGGAAGGAAGTGCTGGAAGCGCAGTGGAAGAAGGGATGGGGTGAAGTCGAAGAGGAGGAGGAAGATGGCAATCTGAGCATGAAGAAACGGAAGAATTCGAGATCATCCAGTCTGAGTGAGCTGGGCTTTCTCTGGTGGATCGGACCGCTGTCGGCATACGAGACGGGCTTCTTCGATAACGCGAGACCAGAGGATCGCTATGTCTGCTTCGCGGACCCTTCCACATTTCCCTCAAATCCAGGCTGGATGTTACGGAACCTGCTCGTCCTTGTGCGGCAAAGGTGGAAACTGGACAAGGTGCAAGTTCTGTGCTATCGAGACGTGCATGCTCGAAGGGAACACCCTACTTCTGTCGTCATGACATTGCAAACGGCGGAACCTGTTTGGGACTTCTCCGCGGAGGAGAAACTGCAAGAAGTCACCAAGATGACCGATTCCAGCGCTCTCCTACCAGGTCAGGTTGATCGGTTTGGTGAGCTCATCGTCGAGAAGCCTGAAGTGGTGGTCCCAGTAGTGGGAGAAAAGGAGAAAGCAGTCAGGCCGCCACCGGAAAAGGCAGTACAATTTCCAAAGGTCACTGGTTGGGAGCGAGGAGACCAGGGAAGGATCATGTCCAAGACAGTTGATCTAGCATCATACCTCGATCCATCACGCCTCGCAGATCAAGCGGTCGACCTCAATCTCAAGCTCATCAAATGGCGGATATCTCCCTCAATCGATCTCGATACCATCAAGCACACATCTTGTCTCCTTCTCGGCGCAGGCACACTTGGATCCTACGTCGCGAGAAATCTGATGGGGTGGGGCGTGCGGAAGATCACATTTGTCGACAACGGCCGAGTGAGCTACTCCAACCCTGTCCGCCAACCACTATTCGATTTCAAAGATTGCCAAAATGGTGGCGTTTGGAAAGCACAACGAGCAGCCGACGCTCTGTCCGAGATCTACCCCGGGATCGACTCAACGGGCGTCGTTCTTAGCGTTCCGATGGCCGGCCACGCCCTCGTCGATGAAGAGAAGACGAAGAAATGCTACGAACACCTCCGAAACCTGATTGAGTCACATGATGCCATCTTCCTTCTTATGGACACTCGCGAGTCTCGCTGGCTGCCTACGCTAATGGCCAAAGCTGCTAACAAGATCGTCATCAATGCCGCTCTTGGCTTCGACACATATATGGTCATGCGCCACGGCATGCGACCTCCTCAACTTCTGACATCCTCTTCATCACCCGTCACTGCCAAAACCCACTCAAACTCTGTCCCAGACGCTCTTGCCGTCGCCGCCTCCGACCCAATCGAACGACCCTCCCCACTTTCCACGAACCCCACGCCATTGCTCTCCATCACACCACAAACTACCCAATCTCTCTCCTGCTACTTCTGCTCCGATGTCGTGGCACCGGCTGACTCTCTTCGCTCCGCCACCCTCGACCAACAATGCACAGTAACCCGCCCCGGCGCCGCTCCCATTGCGTCCGCACAAGCCGTCGAGCTTCTCGTGTCCATCACACAACATCGCTTGAAGGGCCTTGCGCCTCCTCCACCCCCTCTCACATCTACTGCCATCGCCGCTGCGCCGCCCACCGACCCGTCAGAACCTGGTTCTCATCCGCTTGGAACTGTGCCGCATATCCTCCGCGGATACATGTCTACCTGGCAAATCTTGCAGATTTCCGGACAAGCGTATGATTGCTGTGCGGGATGCGGTACGGGTGTGTTGGAGGCTTATGAGAAGGAAGGCTGGGAGTTTTTGAAGAGAGCGCTCGGCGAGAAAGGCTACGTGGAGAAAGTCAGTGGGTTGGAGGAAGTGCAGAGAAGGGCGGAGGAGGCGGAACGGTTAATGGCTGAGGAAGATAGCGACGGGGAGTGGGGCGAGGATGAAGGTGAGGGCGAGTTGCTCTAAGGACGATGACCGAATCTGCGCGATGGCCTGGAGCAGCGAGTTGCAATGACTGTGTGTGGCAGAGACTGCGCGCATAGCGCTGAATGATGTTTGCACCCGTACCAACTTGCGGTTCAGCGGTATGGTCAAAGACAGCACCGATGGAATGAACCCTGCTCCCTCCCGTCATGCAATCCTCCTCCTCCTCCTGAAATGCCGCATCCGACCCGGAGCTGCTATCCGGGCAAGCTGACAACCCAATTTCTGCGATCTCAACTCCAGTGGGTGCGCACGTGGGGATTGTCGCACTGCAATCGCAATACACATCAGCTCTCTGGCCGGACGATCGGACCTGGTCGCGTGGATATGGATGGAAGAGAGGCAAACGCGGTAATATGTGGCCGAAGTCAGCGTGACGGCAGTCGACTGCGCAGTCTGGCTTGTCGACCGGCCTCGCAGGCTGTGGAAGCGTACAGTGCGAGGATGTGAGGACGGCTTGCTGACTTGGAAAGCAAGAGACGGAATTCAAGTAAACGGCAGCGCCGGACGCTTTTCCGCTGCGGCGGACCTTTTACTGGTCTTTCTCTCCGAGGAGCTCGTGGGGAGAGCCAGCTCCGTTGCAATGGTCGGGTTCCGCAATCGCGAAAGGAGCTGCCGCGGAACGTCACCCTGAACCTCATCCGCATCGCCTTGTCCGCGGCGGCGCGAGGCAGTTGCCTGGGTTATCTTCGGCGCTTGGCTCCGATGGCCTTGGGAAGGGTAGACCGGACTGTTTTCCACGACCGTGGACCTGGAGGAATCGGAGTGCAGAGCGAAAGAAGCGGAAAGAGTGATGACCGAGGAGGACAGTGATGGAGTACGGGATGACGAGGAAGGTGGGCCGCTTTGCGAGCAGGACGGGATGCGCCGAGGCGGATTGATGGGACGAGTGACGATACGGCAAATAAACGTAACGAACGTGTCTCGATATCCTCCTGCAAGGCGAAGGGGCCCGATGTCCTCCTGCGGATTAAAAATGTCCCGATGACCTCCATTGAACAAGCCCAAAGCGGAAAATGAAAGGTTCGCGGTTTCGACCTCGTCACAGACAGCGCCCGCAAAGACGACATGGAATGGAAAGCGAATGTCCAATCTTCCTCCTCCTCCTCCTCCTCCTTCTTGCGTTGAGCTGCCATGGCGAGCATGTATTGACAGTGGTGGCGCGAATTCAACGAGATGAAACGTGCTTGGATCGTCAGCTTCTGTCAATGCCGTGCATCGCAGACGGGTATTATACCAAAGCGTGTGTCCGATGAATAACACTCAATGAGCACGCCGGAACAGTTCTCGTCTAACAAGGCACGCCCTTGGCACACTGCATCGCACGTTAGGAGACATATCGTTGCGAGGATTCAGCAAGGCATTGGGTAACATACGAGGTCGCAGCATCTCTGGCTTAGACCGCAGTAATGGCTGCAGTCGCGGTGTCCAATGTTCTGGTCATTTGCCTTTTGTGGCAATGCTGAGACACTTAAAGCGAGGGACGCCAAGGCGACGATGGAGTCTTTCATGATGTCGTCTGATGTCATGATGTCGTCTGATGTGATCCAGCGCTGAGTATTGTAAATCGTCGACCTTTGAAAGAGAATCGACGGAACGGCAAGGTCCAGAGGACAGAGGGCAAGACTTGCTTGGTCGGGGTTGACGAAAAGACGATTCTTGAGATCAGCGGCCGCGCGGCGACCATGCGACACGTCTTGTATCGACGAACCTCTTTCCTTTGCTTAGTTCTTCACAAGGGCCCGGGAAACGGAGAAACCTCTCGATCGTTTTCGAAGAGTTCGATGGCTCGATTGGGATGGTCAGGATCGATGCGGAGCAGACGGAAGACCGTGCAATTGGCTAGGTCTGATCCGAGTACACCTCCGACGGTGGTGTCATGCCAATGCAAACGGGTGGATTGCTTTCAGGGCCCTGCTGACCTTACAGCGCTAATATCTCGGCTCACAGCGCTAAACTTCGGCTTACATGCCAAAAGCGGAACTGTAAGCCGAGCTCTGCGGGGTAGCTACGAGAACGGCTCTATAAGGTTATCTATAAGGTTAGGCGGTGGATTTTACTACGAATATATTAAACTAGTACGTATTCTATAGTATACTAAGATTACTAGCGCGGATTCGAGAATTTAGCTCTTTTCTTCTTCTACTATTCCTTCTACTTTCTTGCTATCTACCTTACTACCGACCCCTATTAAAGAATTTTAAGGCCCCGATTACATTACCCGCGACCTTATCTACGACCTTATCGCTTACCTTATCGCTTACCTTACCGATCCGAATCCCTATATAAAACAATATAGCGAAAGAGAGACCGTTATCCTAGGGACTAATATTAGCTATAAGGTTATCGCTAACATTATTAGATATACTAAGGACTCGTTTATCTCTACCCTAAAGGACGCCGAAAAGCCTATACTACCGGTTCTAGTATAGGCGAAGGCAATAGGTATTTAATCTTATTATGTTTAATGTTATACCTAACATTACCGCTAACCT
>AFIV01000359.1:0-85417 GCA_000223765.2 Zymoseptoria ardabiliae STIR04_1.1.2
CCTCCCCACAACCTCTCCCCTTTCCTCTCTAACAAGCCCCCTCCCAGGTCTACATCCAAACCGCCGGAAACTCCCACCCGATCCCCTGCGACCACGGAATCTTCAACGTGCGGAGGTACTGGCAGAGGAAGTGGCTCCCGGATAAAGAGGGGAATCTGGTGCATTGTCCGGATGATCCGGATGGAGCGTGGGCTTGTATGGGGGGCTGGGCGCAGGATGAGGATTGATTGATTGGCGAGGCAGGCAGGCAGGCAGGGTTTTGGTGCGCGAGGGCCAGAGGTGAGAGGGCAGGGGGGAGCTTGGAGCGAGTTTTCTTCAAGGAGGATTCAGATCCGCGTGTGTTTCATGACAAGCATAGTAGCTTCGCCAGGGTGTGGTTTCTAGGCCCAATGTCTTTTTGGTGACACCCTGGTGATTTGTGATCGAGCCATCTCGGAGCCGGGCTCTCCAAGTACCGGGAAACCAGAAAAATTGGCTGAACAAGGAGATGGTCTTCTCACGAGCCAGGCGACATTCCGTTCGGTGTTCCAGGAAAGGTCTGTCGATAAGGTCATACGGAGTGAGATCGCAAAAAACCACTTGAGCAGGTTTTTCGGCCTCAGATCCACAGGAAAGCCTCATATTTGCGAACCCATGTCCGGCTTGATCCATGAGCTTGATGAGCGCTCAAGCTTCCAAAACCTGGTCAACTCACACCTCGGCTGAATGATGCTGGCAAGATCCATGGTGGCGATCCAGTCGGTCTATTTAGGCGGGCAAGATCCTAGCAGTCGGTGATAGTCTTTGTGCCGGAGTTCTGAACGATCGGCGTGTTTCTCAAATCCGTCTAATTCCGTTGGTACTTGGTGTACAGGTGAAGGTGATGGCTGAACTGGCGGTTTGTCAGTGAAAAAAATGTACGAGAATGTACGACGATGACCATGATCAACACGTCAATTCGTATAAATATTAGCAATAAACTCCAGTGTAACCAATTTTCCGATCCCTCACAGATGCACAGCAACATGCTCATCAATATACTTGTCCACACCCCACAGCAAGAAACAAGATCCAATCGCCAAGATACCCCACGGCAGCGAGATCAAGTACAACATGCCCAGCGAGTTGCCATACAACGTCTTGCCCGCCTCAAGAAGAGCTTGAACTTTCGCCGGATCGTGCGTGATTTCGGGGAACAGTCCGCGGTCGATGTAGTACTTCAAAGGTC
The DNA here is from genome assembly GCA_000223765.2 of Zymoseptoria ardabiliae STIR04_1.1.2. NCBI lineage: Eukaryota > Fungi > Ascomycota > Dothideomycetes > Mycosphaerellales > Mycosphaerellaceae > Zymoseptoria > Zymoseptoria ardabiliae. Next base: position 1,208 of record AFIV01000359.1, read on the forward strand.
CAGCAGTCATCTGGTTGACGACCGCGGTGATACGTTCCACGCTCGTGAATCCCGCCTGGACGGCTGGAATGGCGATGATTTTCGGTGCGTGCTTGATGACGTCCGTCTTGAAGATGTTGTAGAACATGCTCTTTCCGATGACCTGGCCAATCATGCGGATGACGACGGACAAGGCGACGCTCGTTCCGATGAGGTCGTCCGGAGAGATGACAGAGAAAACGACTTGCGATGGGAGTAGCACGCCTCCGACACCGATCAAGCCGACTACCATCGGCGCCCAGACGGAGTTGATGTTGTTTGGGTCGAAAGCGGCCATGGAAGCGATGCCGACGGTCTGCAGGACGCAGAAGAACATGAGGGTCCAGTGGATATGTTTCTTGAAGACTGTGATTAAGATGGCGGAGATGCCGGCGCCGCCGACGATGCAGAATCCGAGAGGGAGGAGGAAGCGGCCGGCGTCGGAGAAGGAGGCCTCGTAGACGGTGTAGACTTGAATGGTCCAGAAGACCGTGATGGGGACGTAGTTGACACCGCTTGTGAGGCACAGAACGGCCACGGCGGCGAAGTGACGCTTGCTTTGGATTAAGCGCATGGGAAACATCGGGTATTTTGTGCCGTAGATCTCGTACAGGACGAACAATCCGATGAGCACAGGGCCAATGACGAGGCAAGAAACGACTCGAGTGGAAGCCCAGCGGTACTCGCCGCCCCAGTTGATGCCCATGAGGAAGACCACGAGTCCGGAGACGGACAAGAAGCAGCCGCCGTAGTCGATGCGTTTGACGATGTCCATCTTGGAAAGGCCGGCGGAGTTTGGACGCTAGACGTAGATGATCAGTCAGGCTTCCGCATCTGATGGGAGATACGACATCGCGTGCAGCTTCTGCTGGCCTTCCCGGGAGACGAAGAGAACTCACAGGAGGAGGAACGTAGAAGCAAAACAGGAAGATGAAGGCCAAAACTGCTATCAGACCGAGCATGAGGTAGATGTATCGCCAGTTGTGCATCGCACTGGACGCGGAAATGTCAGCAAGGTGTTGAAAGCGTTGGTGATGCAGCGTCTTGCGAATGCTCTACTCACATCAATTGGCCATACATGCTGCCTGGTGCGAAGGGAATGATGCCCAGAGAAATGTATCCGATCGTCGCACCTCGCTTGTGCATCGGGACCAGCTCCGACGCAGCTGAAATGACCGACATGATGAGGACGCCGATCGCTCCGCCGCAGAGGATGGCGCCAGTGAGAAAAACCGCGAAAGTTGGCGCCGCGGCCATCATGGAAAACGCAACCAGAGTCAGGACGAGAGAGCCGAGGATGATGACCCTGCGGCCCATGAGATCGGACAGGTTTCCGACGAAAGGAGCCACGGAGCCCGTCGCGATGTAAGGACTACTCAATGATCAGCCGAGTCTCAGACAAGTGCTCGACCTCCAGACATTGCGCCAGGACTGGCAAAAGATGCCAATGGCATGCCTGGAGAGTCTTCTTCGAGATTTGAGATGCTCACCCCACGAGAATCCAGATGACTTTGTCCAAGGCGTCCAGATCCGCGGCGATGATGGTAAAACAGGTCGCCAGGAAGAGCGGCGTGACTTCCGCGACGACAAAAGCCAGACACATTCCGACCATGCAGAAGAAGAGCTGCCATGTCAACTGCGTCGCCGTCGTCAGCATGAACTCGTCTGGCGTCGCAAATGTCAGTCATCGCCCACCTTGTCCTCTCCTCTCGCCGCCCCGGCGGTGACATCTTCATTCGAGCTGAGCGTCTGCGACTTCTCCAGCATCGCAATGCCAGGCTCCTGATCAAAAGATGAGGGCTTCATCTTGACTATCAATACCGTGTATCAATAGACCAAAGAGAAAGAAAAAAAAAGGACGACGCTGTCCAGAGCGTCGAAGAGCAGTTGGTCGAGGGTAAGCCGGAGAGAAAGAGCAGAACGCGGCCCCATGCCCTCCTTAATTAACCCAGGCCGCGCGAACCCGTTGAGAGGTGGAACATAGCGTTCCCTACGGCCAAGGCCTCGGTGGGCTTGCGAGTCGATTCCGGGGTAATCCTTGAAGGTCTCGGCATTGGTGCGGCCCAACCAATCGTGTTCCGTGGATATTGCGCCACTCGTCAACCTTAAGGGAGCTGTTTAAAATTGCCCTGGTGTACCAGGAAGGGATCCCTGAGCCCGGCGGTGCTGTCAGCAGCGCGCCGCCATGGACCCGGTTTGGACGCGTATTCTCTCTATTCCGGGAGTCAACGCGAGGCTGATTGTCGTCATGTGTGAAGAAGAAGAGCGCCAATTTACGACCGGTCGAAAGCGCGGCGTGCAGAGACTGTGCGCCGAAAGGAGGAGCCCTGAAGCGGATCGACGAAGCTTTCGGCGCTAAGTTTCAAATCGGTTAGAGCTAAGTAGAATACCGTATCACATATGCTTCCCCGCATTCCACGTGCAGCCAGTAGTGCGGCGATGGATGGAACTCGCGACGAACTTCACTTCTCTTCGCGTCCAAACGAGCAGTACGAGCCGTGTCGTGGCGTCGATCAAGGGTACATCTCTGGCCGAACCTTCGTTCAGACTGCTGTCCAAGCCTTTGGCTGCAATATGTCCCCGCTTCGTCGACCAGAGAGGACACCGAGGCAATAGGTATGTCTGTATATGGCTGCAACTCGTATTGGAGCATGGGACGTTCACATGATCTCAAGCATGGCAAAGCATGGGCGCAGGTGTGTCGATCCATGGACGGTCTCGACACTGTCGTGTCAGACATGCAATTGTGCAACATCACTTCACGTCTCAGCACGCAAGACCAGATCCGGGACGAGGTCCTGTGCGGGAGCGGAGACTAGACGTCGAATGTCAAGCGTTGCCGTAGTTGAACAGCGGTGTTCACGGCCGAGCCTCACAGCGTTTGAAACACTTTCACTTGCAGAAGGTTTCCTGGCGAGTTCAAAGCTGCCGACTTTTCGACTTTTAGCTCGGCGCTTGGCAAAAGAAGATCACTTGCAGGCGAAAGAGCATCCGCTTCAAAAAGAACGACCTTTGGGTATGAACCTTCGCTCTCGCTCGACGCATATTGTGTCTCAAGATGAGGCCGATCAGTCACGGAAGAGGCACTGAAAAGAAAGGGATTGTTTTCGTTCATCGTGGAGAGCACCAAAACGAGATGCCATGCCGGTTCCTTACGTTGACTGGAACTCTTTTCCAACATCATTCTCTTCTCTTCCGTCAACTTTTGCTCTCTTCCTTCAACTTTTTCTCCCTTCGTCGAATTTGTCTCTCTTCCGTCGACTTTTCTCTCTCCCGCCAGCCTTCACCGTGTCCATTCTATGTCTTCAACAGCCAAATCCCTTTCAAGTCAAAGTGCTCACAACTCCCGTCAACCAAGCAATCTAACATCCCAGCCTTCAATCTACGGCGGGCATAATTCTCCTCGACTCCATCTTTTTTCCTCGCTTTCCAAATTCTTTGATTCTCATCCCTCACACCTCACCTCCCCCTCCCCCTCCCCGTCCGCATAAAACCCCTCCAAATCAAACACCTCCTCCACCCTCCACTCCAACCGTCCCCGATCCACACCCTCATTCGGATCCACTCCCAACCCCCACTCCCTCTCCGGCTCCGGCCCTTCCCTCGCCTCCTTCTTCCCCTTCCTCAACCTCTCATACATATCCTCCTTCGCATACACTCCCGGAAACGTGTCCTCGAGGAAGACTCGCCGCACGACGGTAGCATCGAATGCGGGTCGCAGGGAGAGGGCGGAGGAGAGGTTTCCGCCCCAGGAGACGATGGCGTGGATGCGGTTGGAGGATTGGCTGAGGATGGGACAGCGGGCGAGGAGGTGTTGGCGGAGGAGTTTGAGTTGTTCGGCGTGGTTGAAGGGTTTGGGGGTCTTTTTCTTCTTGCGCGGGGGGAGGTTTGGTGGGGGGAGGGGTTTTGAGGTGCGTGGTGGGTGGAGTTTCGGGTTGGAGGGTGGTGCGGGTTGTTGAGAGGTATCGTCGGAATGGAGGCTGTCGTGTCTGGATTCGATTGCGCGGGGTGGTGGACATGGTGAGGAGGTGGATTGGAAGGATGTGCTGCGATGTCTTGTGAGTGCTTGTCGGTTGGTGAAGGTGGAAAGGGGCATGCGCTGGTTTGCTTACCCGGTTGCAGGTATGTTGGAAACTTCTTTGAACCTCACTGCGCTTTGTCTGATTGGAGACTCCATCAGCAATGGATCTTCTGCTATGCAGTTCACGTTTGCCATTTGTTGTTCCATGTCAAGATGGTTGCGACAACGAGACGTGGGAAGAGGGGTCGTGTTGATGAATTATGTTTTGCATGGCAACCATTTTTTCGCGACGATTTTGTGAAATTTGCGTCACTGAGGCAGACTGAAGTTGGGATGATGCGCATGTGCTGATATAGTGAAAATGGAATCCTCGCGTCGTTGACATTCTTTTATGCTGTGGGCTTCTTCCGGGATGTTGTACTGATCAGCGCATACTTTGCTCTGGAGTCGTAGCTTGGGAGAGCTGAGATTGAACGACATCAACCCCAGATGACTGCTGCGCGGCTATGCCACTGGTCTGGTTTCCAATTGCCTATATTGCAAGTCTTTCAAAGCACGTAGCTGTGTACGCATGTACGTGCTGTGTCCCGCCGACTCTGCCCCGAATTTCTCCGTCATGCGCGCAAATTCTGTGCTTCTCAATCCGAGCTGTCTGTCGGAGCTGGCCACACGAACTAGTCTGACGACCATGAGGTCCAGCTGGAGTAGACCGAGAAACGAGTTTTCCTTGAGATCCACCCGTTCCACCTCAAGTCCATTGAACTCATTAGGAGATGAAATTCAACAAAACGATAATCGATGCTGGTCGATGCCGTACATGTCTTGTATCTTCATGTCAGGGCCGTCAGCGCCATTCCAGGATGTAAAACGCTGATACACGTTGATGCTATCGGGCGTGTGCGCCGCATTGTAGTAAGGCCCATCTCCAATCTGATGGAACTCGTGGCGAAGGTTCGCCAAGTAAAGTTTGTGCTTCGACTCTAGTGCGGTCAACCAGGAGTGACACACCTTCAAAGTCGGTGAAGGTGAAAGTGTTGTTGGCGAAGTACTTCCCGGCAGCCTCGTCGCGGAGCTCTCGAGTGATGTGCAGGTACGCTTGGCAGCTTGTACTTCTTGTCGACCTGGATGGTGCTGCCTTCAGGAATGTCGAACGCCATCGTGTAGTCGTGAATCTTGTCGAAGAGCTCTTGGGGCAGATCGTGGAGCAGAGTCCTGAACTTCAGCGCAGCCGCTGTGCGGCGCTTCTGAAGCTGTTTCGCCGCATGTTTCTTCCATTTGCGCGCTTCCGCGGACTCGTGCTTGGCCACCGTGATGCTCTTCTTGGTGTCCGCATCTTGTGTGATGATTGTCTTCGGCGGCTTGAATACAATCTGGAGGTTGCAGAAGGGATCTGGGCCTGTGTCGTCCGCCATCTTGGTAGGATGTGATGTTGAGGAGATGGACTGAAAGTGTTCATTGAAGAAAGAGGCTTTGGGAAGTTTCTCGACTGAGCTTTCGGGCCGAGCCGCGAGCCGCGAGGAAGTGAAGTGAAGTGAACTGTGCTCCAAGCAGGCGGATCTTAGCATGTCACGAATTGTAACTGTCATTATGTGAGACAGTGAACGTATGAGACCCGAGTGTGCGAGACACAGCGACATCCATGGTTAAGAGGACGATTACATCCGATCGAATAATGGTGGAGATTACTGCAGTCCGAGGTTTCGCAATTTTCTCCTGGCCAACCTTATGCTAGTGCAGACTGCGCCATATTGGTACAATACTAATTGATCTGGACGTGTGGCTCGACACCAATCGCGCTGCTCCAGCCTAGATCGATCCATGTATCTTCCTCGCATGCTTTTCCACACCGTGTAGCCATGCACCATCTCTGACGCCTCTAAGATGTCACAGTCCCAACATTTCACCGGCGACAGCAGGACGTACAGACCATCCAAGCAAGTACTTGTATTCATCTCTCGACATCGGCAAATTTGGGATACGCCTCTTGGGGAGTTCCGATCCTACGCCACTCCACAACCGTAGGGTCCGGGTCCTGCGGCCGTAAGAACCTGGAACATCAGACCTGATGTCATCTTCCAGTGCACGCCCGCAAAGGTCTTTCGAGCCTCCTCCAACTTCTGCTTCCTGCTTACAATAACGTTGCCGCCGCCGTCGTAGTGATTCGTGAAGGATGGGACATATCGGACCGTCTTGACCCACCGGCTGTGCCGTGGTGCGAGTGCCTTGACCCACCGGCAACAAAGGTCCAAACTGGTGAAGGAAAAGACGTTTGTAGCGTAGTAGTTCTGCGCCTGATCGTCGTGTAGAGATCGCGTAAGTTGCAGGGACTTCGGCGGTTTGTGTCCTTTGTCGATGTGGATAATGCTCGTCGTTGGGATGTCTGGAGTCATGACCAAGGCCAGTATGCTGTCAAACAATTCTTGAGGAAGATCTCGCGCGAGCTCCGCGGTCGTCTTCGATCTCTGGTAATGTCCTTCGTCTGCTATGCGTTTCTTATTTGCCGCCTGTTTTGCTTCGTGCATCTTCCGCTTCGAAGCTCGTTTTGATGGAACCTGCGTTGCTTTGACTGCCTTTATATTCGTGCGCGTGAGTGAGGGATCTGGCGCGTAGCGTAAGCTTGCGAGGTTTTCCTTGTCGACTTTGATCATAGTGGCGTGCTGGGGTGCTGTTGGGAGAAAGTGGTGGCCAGATGGTGTTTGTTGACCGGATCAAGAAGCTCAAGCTTGGGAACAGGAGAGTGGGTTTTGTGAGCCAAGCTTCGGAAGATAGCCGGAACGGAATGAAACGTTGTGAAGTGGAGGGTCGCCTTTATTTGAGCTGGCATGCGCATTACAGCCCCTAGCATATATCAATGTCGACTGGAGCCCATGAGTGTATCACCTCAGGGGTGTGGACATGAAAACATAGAAACTATACAACATAAGGGAGAGAAGCTGCACAGTCTCGAGGCACGGGAACCATCGATGACAGCATGCAGGTTGAAGGTTATTGACTGTCCGTTACTACCGGAGACTGGTCCAGCTGATTCCACAACGTCCCTTGACCTGACCCTTGACTGTCGGTTCTCCTACGCTCCGCCAGCACAGATCGCTCCGGCAGTATATCCGTCCCACCATATACGGGCTCTCGTGAATCTTAATGCAGGTGTACGGTGTCATTCTATTCAGATCGTCGTTCGGCTGGTCATGCCATGCTCGCTTCGCCAGTCCCTGTGGTCGTCGGCCTCTGACAGATATCATCCAGACACCAGCTCGTCAGGTACGCCGTACCCGCCGGTTGGACCCTCAATCTTGAACCATGTGTCCTCGGGGTAGTAGTCTACTGTGCCTTTTGGGGTCCAGATTGTAATTCTGTAGGCCAACTTCGCCATCGTGTGCTTCAGCGTAATCATGACGGCTTGATACACCTGCCTGCTGGACACTGAGAAGTCATGCTTGTGCCCTGGCGACCGAGTGTCGTAGCAGATCCTCATGACTTGACGACTGAACTCCAGTGGGAGGGCATCAAGCCACTTGCTGCAAAGCTCGAGATCCGTGAACGAGAACACGTTGGTGGCGTAGTAGTTTGTGGAATGTTGGAGACGCGTCTGTGTTGTGAGACCCAGCATGATTGGCGGCTTGTACGTCTTGTCGATCTTGATCTTGCTTTCGGTAGGCACTTTGACATCCATAGCTTGCCTGAAGACCACGTCGTATAACTCTTGTGGTAGGGCTTGCACGAGCTCCGCGCGTCGGAGGGTTGCTTGAATCGCTGCCTCCTTTGCTTCGTCGGCTGCTTTCTTCTTCAACCTGCTCTCTTCGCCCATTCTCCATTTGCGTGCTTCCTTGGATTCCATCCGAGCCACTGGAATGCTGGCCATGTTGATGTTGTGGGTTGATGGTTGCGATGAAGGGGTGAAGTGACGGAGTGGTGAGGTGGTGAAGCGGTGAAGCGGTGAAGTGGTAAAGTGATGGAGTGATGGAGTGGCTGGTCTCGCCTTATGCAGAATTTTCGGGAAGAGCCGCAAGAACGTGAAGTGAAGTAAAGATTCTTATTCCATGAACTTGCGCAACACGAGACAAATTCACAAGCAAGTCTTGATTGACACGTTCAAGAACTTCGTACAATTCTCACAAAGGCTCTTCGTAAAGCTATACACAAAATTTGAGCTATGATTTGCAAGCGATAGTTCATCCATTCTCAAATCTGTGCTCCTGATCATGCTACTCAGTCTCTCGTTCTTTGAGCTCTATCAGCATGTGCAGCTGTCAGTCATGTCTCAGTCACGCGGTTCGCGGAATTAGTGGCGGCAATGCTTGCGCGGCTCGACTATCCCTCACGACCATTGATCCCCGTGCCTTCAGATTCCGCCTGCCCCGAGTCAGCCCCTGCATGCCTCCAGTGGCTCGCAATCAGTGTCTCAAACGCTCGTCCGGTACAGCCAAAGTATAGTGAAAGCGCACGCTTCCCGTGAACGAAGGCGATGTAACTTCGGCCTTGGGCCATCTCCGTGAAGGACTGTATCCTCTGTCTTGCTGCCAGAGGACAAACACAGGAGCCAGCCGATGCAGCAAATGTCGTAAGATGCTGTGCATGGTAGGAAATGCCGTCTCGTCCCCGATCCGACTCGAAGCGGAGCGTGTGTCGTAGCGGATCGTCTTTAGCAGCGACGTACAGTCCTGGGCAAGCGTTCCAAGCCACTCACTGCAGACTTCAAGATCGGTAAAGGAGAAGATGTTGGTCCCGTAGTACGTCTTGATGGACTTTTCGCGCGATGACTTCGTGATCTGCAGCGCGATGGGTGTCTTGTAGTGGCGCTTCTCGATCTTGACGATGCTCGATTCCGGAACTTCAGATGCAACATGCTCATAGATGGCGTCGAAGAGCTCTTGAGGAAGTCGTTGCAGAAGTCTTGCCGTGTGCGACGAGGCATCAGTCACTGAGGTGTACCAGAGCTCGCGGTCGACACGGTGGCGCTAGTTTCTTGCCAGCATCTTGATCTCTGTGTTCTTCTTTTTTGGCCTGCCAAGCAAGTTCCATCCTCTCCGGTTCTTTCCTCCTCCCATCTTCCCACTCGATCCTGCGCAGCCTCTTGTCATTCCTGCGCAGTTTCTTCTTGTTTTTGCTGACCATGGTTGGGGTCCGATGATTTGTCCGTAAGCGGTGCATTATTCTGCGCGAATTCGATGACCGACGGGAGCGCGGAAGACCCGCGAGGAAGGGAAGTGATCTCAGGGACGATATGCTCGATATATGCAAGACTTGTCGAGAACGAGTGAGAGGCATCTATATCGCCCTCTTTCACTGCTGCGAGACCGACGCTGAACGTTACATGTACTAGGATCTCGGACATTTCGTTGCAGTCAGAGCCTGTCATCAAGACGTGGCAAATGGTCACTTTCGATGTTCGTCGCATGCTGCGGACGTTGCAAAGCACGTCGCACTTCGAAGAAAAAGGAGGCAGATCGTGTAAAGACTAAGTCCTAAGGCAAACATCACCACAAGGTGCAAGTCAGGAAGACACAGCTGTACCACGAAATGCGATGAGGCGCGAGGACGGCTTCAGCTCTATATTGTATGCATCATGGCCTCTGTATTCATGAAGCTTTTGGGGCAACCACTCCGGCGCAGTCGCAGGCTGAAGAATATGGCAGACGGGCGTCCACCCCAGCCCTGCTTCTAGCGCTGACTCACTGACTCACTGAGCGCTGGAAGCGAGATCATTCCTCAAGCTTCGGGCATTGGCAGAGATGACTCAGATGAGAGAGATATTGTGGAGAGCATTGGACTTCCATGTGCGATACAGAAGACTTGAATGATAGGAACGCTGCGATTGCTTGGATGCTGTGAAGTTGCGAATGGAACTCGACAGTACTGCTGCGAGATCCGTCATCGAGGCCTGGGGATTTTGTTTCCGCAGGTCTCTATGCCTCCAGTGTTGCAAATCTGCCGGCTTGCTTCCTCTGGTGTCATCGATAATGCCGTTCAGATCGTATGAGCGACACATTCCATACGTGCAGATTCTGATCGAACCGTCGTGAAAAGAGAACTTCGCAATCCGCTCCCACCTTTCTGTTCCTGTCCTGCCAACACTGGCATTTGACCTTCTTCAGATCTCGATAAGTTTGCCTCTCGCGAGGATCGAAAACTTGCAGCGTCCAAAAGAACATCCATCACCACCGATGCTGATCAGTGTAGTCTTTACCCATGTCCCTACGGGCTCATAGCCGGTGAAATCTTGCCAGAGGACGAATTCGAGATGCAGCTTTTTGTGCAGCGGACACAATATCTCTTCCATAGAAGCCATCGATTTCCACAATCGCGATGGTGTTACCGGCGCTGGCGGACTCGCAGTCGGAGCAAGCCGCAGGTCGTTGCAGTGGATCGTCTTTAGCAGCAAGCTACAGTCTAGGGATAGAGCGACCAACCATTGGCGGCAGAGTTCGAAGTCAGTGAAGGTGAAGTTGTTAGTGCCGTAGTATGTTTTGGGGGACTTTTGGCGCAGCTCCTTCGTGACCTGAAGTGCCAAAGGTGATCTGTAGCTCTTGTCGATTTCGATGGTGCTCGAGCGTGCGACACTGGAACAACGAGGCCGTAGACTTCGTCGTACAGGTCCTGTGGAAGGCGCTGCAAGTCGTCCGCCATCGTGGTCACCCACATCCCCGAAGCTCTCTCAAATGCCTCAATCTCACTCTTGTTCAGTTTCGTTGCGTCGCTCATAGTGTCGAGATGGATTGGTAGCCGGGTGGATTTGAATCTGCTGACTGTTGTTGTTTGCTAGAGGTTTGTGCTGGAACTTTTTTAATATTTCATGCGGCGGCCGGGCGGGAGCTCGGGAAAGCTTTAGCAGGATTAGGTAAGCGAAGTGAAGTGATTTCTCCCCAGTCACAAGCGCCTTCACGTGAAAGCTTTGCCACTATCTGGACCAGCCCAGACGACATACAATGTGCCTTCGCTGTGCTCGCCATCTCACACAGGTCATCAGGAAGTGCAAAGCCTCGTCGATCAGCACATCCTTTTGGGCAACATACATAACTGTGGACGCTGAGGCTTCCAATACATGCTTTCTCCGATGAATTGTAAGGACAGTCTCTTGCCGCAGGGTTCCACATTGTAAGGGCAGTTCCTCGCCGCAAAAATTCTCAGAATTTCCAATTTCCAGCAATCCATCCCTCCATCGCCCACGACCGCGCATACGATCGCCTCGCGCACAGCCGCTTCCGGACCAAATGGCCTCATGTTGCCTCATTCTTCGGTTCGGAATTACTTGCAAGTCGCCCCACACCCGGCCGCATAAATCGAGTCGTGGTCGGTCGGCGGCACGCAGACACAATTCGGACCAAGCGGAGTCCTGTATCCGTTGTCGTAGGGAGTGTATCCCTTACGTTCAGTTAGCCTCGTTAAGCTCGTAGTCATTGTTGAGATGCGGTGATAACTAACGATAGCTTCGCCGTTGCCGTTGTAGGTGGTGACTGAGCCACTGCAGCAGCGGCATTGGTTGTTGCCGCAGTCGGCCAGAGCGAGTGGGAGTGCGGCGAGGCCTGAGCATCGTAGGTCACGAGGGTCAGTGATGATTCAACAACGAGGATTGGTCCGTTGGAGCGGTGTAACACTCGGCATGGCTTGCGAAAGTCGTAGACTGCGACAGTCGCAGACTCCGCAAGCCCTTGTAGTCTTCAAGCACTCACCATAGAAGGCGGCAACGGCAGCGATGAAGAAGCGCATCGTGGCTCGCTGAAGCTTGCGGAACGTGTCGGTATGGTGAAGGTTTTCGAATGAGTATTCTTCTGAGCAAGTGTGGAGATGGTGATGAAGAAACGGATCGAGGAGATTGCAGACAGGTTGACACTTATATGTATATCCTCGGACCTCCAGTCTCATCATAACCTCGGCGTCCTTTCGTCATCGTGAGACCTCGACACTAGGAAGCCTCGTCTTGCCATGGAAAAGCTTTATGGCTTGTATCAAATAGGCCGTGTTCAGTGGTCAATCCTTGAACCCAGTCACCAAGCCGTCCGAGCCGAGATACCGAGATAGTCCCGCAAAGTCTTCAAGCACTGCCTCGAGAGGGCTTCGATTGAGGTTTCAACGGCAAATAACGCCAGGTGTTGTTCCGGTGTGCAGGATAAATTATGCACCCTCGCTAGGGTGAAAGCAAGAATTGGCTTGTGTTCCGTGAGCTGCATGTCCGATGACTCCGAAGATCGAGCCAATGCGAGATGAAGGAACTGTGACTTGCCTGATGAGAACAGCGTCAAGGCCTCTGAGAACCAGCAGAAACTCCCTCATGCACGAGACAGGCTGTATGCGGTTTCCTGTTGCGGAACAAGCCCTTCTTTGGCTTTCGCCGATCGTCTACTCGCGAAAACTCGCGGAATACTGGGCGTTCGCTTGGCGGAAGACTGGTACTTGAGTGGAGGGGGAAGTGGTAAAAGGAAGGCAATGTCGGACTTGGGACTTGTGGTTACGCGTGAAAGATTGATTGTGGAGCGACCGAGCGGGAAACAGCAATCTCCTCGCCTTTCTCGTCATCCTCGACTTTTATTATTAGTCTTGAATACATTGCCCAGGACATCCGTCGTCGTCAGTCCCATCCCCATTGGGGAAGCTGCAGGGGCATGAGTGAGAATCGCTGTGAATGAATCCGTTGTAGCGAGTCTCGGTACCCTACGCTATATCAGTTTCGGGGCGCACGTATTCAATATTGGGACACCGTCATGACATACGAGTACTATACCATGCTCATTGACGATGGGCGCATGGGCCTTACAGCAGTGGCAGAGCCTAGGTACGCATTGTGGGTTGGAAGCCGGCACTGGCAGAGCGAGTGGGTTCGCCAGAGCGACGGGCAGCGCGGCGAGGCCATACAAGACAGCGGCGGTGGTGGTGAGGAAAAGCATTATTTTTTCCGAAGTCCCGGGTGCGTGACGCCTTGCTGCGCTGAGAGTGGTGTCAGAGGATGGGACCTTTCCGCCAAGTTAAACAAGTCAAGAGAAATGGGGTGAAAGGTGCAATATGAGTTGAGGTAGCAGGTTGACTCACTTTGGAACAGACTCGATTCGATACACTCTCGGACAGCGGGAAATCTACGTAGTATTATAACCGTCAAGTTCCTCCTTCTCCTCTGGTTTCCCGTATGCATTATACGGGCGCAACCTGGCTCAATTATGCTCAACAAATGCGCCAGTAAGGGTACATATACCGTCATATGCCGCTGAGGCAGGGGATCATCATAAGAAGATCGGTGAGAGCATGGGAACCCTCGTCGAGCACTGACTGACCAGTGCACTGTCCACCGGAGAGTATTTACAAACCCTTCGTAATCAGCATGACATCGTTGGCATTTGCTCGAAGCTTCACATTACATCGATGCCGCTTTCGGTCCTCCGATAGAACTAACCATATTGCCCTCCAACCGAAGGTCAGTGTACGCCAGAAGCAACATGCTTTCACTTGTTCGCCTTGCTCTGTACGTACGATTGCACATCCATGTTTCTCCGGCGATCGACGGCTTCTGGAACCCTGTAATTTGACTTGCAAACATCGATTTTCCTTGACATTGTGGCGAAGGTCCCTGCTCAGCGCAAGTTCGAGAGACCGTCGGTCTCCAGCGAGTCCAGGCAAAGAGAGCATCGCAAGATCTCAATTTATCGGCGTCGAGCATATGCGCATTCCAGGCTGTATCTTCTGCCCAGGATCTTCCCAGGCCGGCGCCTTATGATTGCCCAAGCGAGAACCAGCGTTGTGGTTTATCCGGAGTCCATCCAGAGAAAAGAGACGGGATTCAGGGATCTCTCTGCGGAGAACAGCCACGTTTGGCAGCTTGAGAAAATCTGGGGAATGCACTGGTCCTTCCAGGTTCTCTTCGCGTTTTGGCTCGGCTTGATCAACGTCGTTCTTCTTCCTTTGCAGCGCCTCTTGCGCGGTATCAGACCGTATGTCCATCAATGGTCTTGGTATCTGTGGGTGTCCTGATGAGGCGAACTTGTTTGCCGAACGAAAGAAGTAGAAGAATGGTTGCGTATTCGTTCTGTGCTTCGCGTCGCGCGGCGTTCCATAGCTCGGAAGGGTCAGTCAGCAAGCGAAGTGAAGTAACGATCCTCACGGCGACGAGCATCTTGATATGGCAGCTTCGTCAAGTGTATGCAAGCGCTTACACATCACCCCGAAATACAGCACGATGGGCTGTCTACGGGGTTTCACACGTCAGTAGGGAAGTAGTTGGTTGAAGTGGCGGCATGATGAGGTCAAAGCGAGGGAATCGAGGATGCGGATTGGTTTCTTTGGCATTTCAAAAGGCTGCGGCAACACATCGCCTGTAAGGCTTTGCAGATCTCATTGGATGGAGATCGATGTCCATCCACGTCTCAAGCTTTTCGCGCGCTTTTCGCTGTACAGTTCTACTTCGGCTGGCTTGGACTGAGCAGTATGAGCGGGAGAACGGAACGAGGTATCGCAGTGGCTGCCTCCCTTCCTGTTTGTCCTGGAAATTCTGCCGTCCCTCATTCCCTGCATTGATATCTAATCGTTTACCCAAGGTCTCTGTACTTGTTGTCAGCGTACTGCAGCATCGAAATCGCCCTTTCAACTACACTTACGTTTCTCCTCGATCTTCCTGCCGATGCTATTCACCCCTCGATCACGAGCGCATATACTCCGTCGGCACAGCCCACGACTGCGTCCAGTGTGTACGTGGCTGATCCATCGAACGCGGCGGCATGGGACGACCTAGACCGAAACCGGGAGGTCCACCAAGCGCAGCAGCCCCGATGGTATGAAACGTATGAACAAGCCCGCCAAAAGTAGGGGGCGCACCGCCGAGGCCATGAACCGTGCCCGGACCCACAATATCGCGCTCCAGTTCGAACACAAACCACTTGTCTTCGCAGAACCACTTTTCTCGATCCTCCGAATCGTCCGGCTGCCAGACCTAAAGTCCAGCCTTCAACTTCCCATGCGCGCTCAGAAGCGCGGCTTTGACGGCGCGTTCTGCTTCTTGCGCGTCCAAGCGCAGGAGCCGCGCAGTGGGGTGCCGAGAGGGGTAGAAGCGGAGCGTCTTGATGTGCTCGACGTGTTCTTTGTGCAAAGCTTCGAGCCACTTCCAGCAGACTCGGAGGTCGGTGAAGGAGAAGGTGTTGGTGGAGTAGAAGGTGGTAGCAGACTTTCGGCGAGAGTATCTGTTGAGCTGGAGGGAGGAAGGGGGTGTGTAGGTGTTGTCGATGTCGATCATGCGGCCTTGTGGTGGGTCTGGGATTTTGACGTAGGCTTCGATTTGGTCGAAGAGTTCTTGCGGCATTTCGCGCAGGCGGACGATGAGTTTGTCTTCGTACTCGGCCATGTTTGCGGTGAAGGCAGTCGATGCGGTGTGGTGGTGTTGATGGTTGCGGGTCACGTTGGAAGGACTGAGAATCCCGGAGGGCTTGGACGTTAGTTCTCGGGAAGGAAGGAGCTTTCGGGACGGCCCGTGAGAAAGTGAAGTGAATTACCGTAGTAAAAATTCCGGCCATACGTGGCATGCTGGAATTGACAGTGGGAGACGCAAGATACGAGAGTCTTCATCATGGGTACTCGTCACTATTTGCTATCTTTCAGTCGATCTCAACTGGCCCAGGACTATACGCTCCTCATCTCTTGGCCGCTGTTTCAACACCAGCTACTGCTAGCTCATCCTAGCTGCGGCGCGTAGTCGAGGTCATCTCAAAAAACACTTCAACGCTCTTGTGACTTCTCCATTCGAATGCAGCCCTATCGTCGCCCTTCTCTCCTTCGCAGCAAGTTCATGCCTACCCGTCCAAGTCGTCGCGCCCACCATAGCCTCATTCCGCAAATGGCATGAAGCATCGCCAAGCATCCTCACCCCATTCATTCGTGCACAGCTCGCGCTTGAATCTCATCCGCAGTTTATACGCCATCGCCGCGAAATTGGAAAGGTACTTGTCTTCCGGTTCAAACAGAATCAAGTCGCTCGCAAGTTTCTCCGATAGGTTCTGGATCCGGTCCTCGGCAGAATCTCGAGGATGTTTCAGGAGCATCCATGGCCAGGAGAGACGAAGTCGAGTGTCGTGGCGCAGAAACTTCACCTGCAAGCTTTGCATCGGGTGGAGAGATTTGAGCCAGAGGAGACCGATGTCGAGGTCCGTGAATGAGAAGACGATGCGGGAGTAGTATGCTTTGCTGAAGACGTGTCGAGATGCGCGATCGATCTGTGAGAGTGCTGGTGGCTTGTAATGTTCATCGATCTCGACGATGGTGGGTCGGCGGTGCTCTGTATAGGCGAGGGTGAAAGCGAGGATCAAGTCGTAAAGCTCTTGTGGAAGCGCTTGGATGAGCTGGGATGTTCTCGCCGTGGCCACGAATCGGTCACCCACCTCCGGACCTTGCGCATCCTTCTTCCTGGCTTTCGCAACTTTCTTGTGCCACTTGCCCGCCTTCTTCGCTTCCCTCTTCATCTCCTTCTTCTTGCGCTTCCACTCCTCCTTTGCTTTGTTCATCTCCTCTTCTATGCGATTGACGTCCTCTTTCGGGAACACATATATCCAGCCAAAGGCAGCGCATTCATGAGAGTGTTGCCATATTACCCTCTCTTTCTGTTCTTGCAGCGACGTCTTCTTGCGTTTGTAGGCATAGTACGCTGCTTCCGCGGCGGCTTCATGGTCAGTCATGCTGACGTACCGAAGTCTGGATTCTGTCGATAGAGCGGACTTCCCGTTCGATATGAGATCGCGAGGAAAAAGGCCCGTCGAGCGCGGCGAATTCCAGTTTTCGATGTTTGTTGATGTTGGGTCGGAGAGATTCGAAGCTGTGATAAAAATTGAAGCGAGCTTCGAGTCATGCCGCTAGTACTCGGGAACGGCCCGCGGGCAGGAAGTGAAGTGAATTCGAACACCCCACCATCACACCACACAAGCGCTGTTCAATTGCTTCCAGCCGCCTCAAAGAAATTACCACTTCGACGTCCCACCTACCTCGCCCACATCTCCTCCCTCGGAACAACACAATCCTCCCTCCAACGATGTCCCTCTCCCCGCTCACCACACCTCTCCAAAGCCACCGTATACCACCGTCCACCATACTTACACACATCAACATGCGCGCTCGTCGAAATCCAAACAACCAGCCCCTTCTTCAACTCGAACCCCATCAACGCATCCTTCACATCCTCAATCGAATACCCCACCTGCATAGCATGCACTCCCGTGAACGTCCTCACATCTTCCGGCCGGATGTCGTAGCGAAGAGTCCTGAGATGTAATCGGTGGGAGGGTGGGGTGTTAGCGAACCAGGTGCGTCAGACGACCCTGTCGGAGAAGGAGAAAGTATTGCGGGCGTAGTAGAGTTGGGAAGAGGCGGATCCGGCGGGAGGCGCGGTCGATGTGGAGGGCCGTCGGCGGTTCGTAGGACGTCTCGGTGATGTTGATGTGTGTCGATTGCGGGATAGTGGCGGAGATGGTGTGCTCGAAGATGAGGTCGATGAGCTCGGTGGGAAAGGCGTCGCATCAGCCTTGCGAGAGACATGATATGTGATGGCCCTTCGCTGCTCGGGCAAGCCTGCTCATTCCCCTTGCCAGCCATCATGGAGATGCTGCCGTTGTCCTCTCGTCGAACTAGAATCGCGAGGTGAAGCGATAGGCGGAACGCCGGAAAGGATGCGCTGGACGAGCTTTTGTGGCGGACCGGAAGTGGACTCTTCATTAGTCTGATGGAGTTGGAAGGATTGGGCCGCAGAACAGCATCGGGAGATTGGCCCGTGATTTGTGGTAAAGGTGGTTTTCCTTCGATGCGACGATGGAGTCAGAACATGCAGGTGAGTCACTCGTCAGTTGATGGCCAGATAGAAAAGCTGGGTTGAATATTCCGAGTATATCTCCGCTGGCCAGCAGCTCTCTATTTCCGACGCTTCGACGCTTCATCAACAGCATCACCTTTCCGCTTCGCCGGTAAATCATTCGTACTCCCCACATCATCGACCATCTCGCTGTCCAACACTACGATCGCATTGTCAGACTGTATTCACCAACTGTCGATATACACACCATATCTCATGACGACGTACCCTCCTTCTCTCCCTCCTTAACCTCATACCCCTCCGTCTTGATATCATTCAACCCCAAATCCTCCATCTCCTCCTCCGTCCTCTCATAATCAACAACCTCAATCTTCGGATCCGGCTCCGGCGCCGTCAAACTCTGCACATAACTCGCCGCCAAGGGATCCTCCAACACCAAAGTAAACTTCTTCCGCCCATCAATGGCCTCTGTCAGATCCCCAAAGAAATTCTCCCATTGTTTCTTACTCCCTTGCTCCATTCCATCGCCCGCACCTTCCGGAACCTCTGCGTCGCCATCTGATAGTCCAAACGCCTGGGAGCGGAGATCCTTGCGTATCTGTGTCATGATTCCCTCAACGGTGGTGAAGCGCCCTCCCATGGTTCCTGGTTCGACGCGAAGTTGGAGTTCCGGACAGGCGAGCGATGCGCTTTCGGACTTGAGGATGTCTCGCGCCAAGTCCTCGGACGTGCTGACGTGGAGGGTGATTTTGCGGCCTTGTTCGGGGACTTCGCCACCGGTTTTGACTTCGTTGCTACGGTAGCCGCAGTCTTCGCAGACCGTGGACATGAGCACGACTTGTTTGAAGTAGGGAATGTTGACCATTTTCATGTTGGTCGCGCAAGGGCGTGTGCAGCCGGGACAGGAGGCGGGGAAGGAGTAGACTTGGTTTTCGACGATGTCTTCTTCTTGGTCGACGTTGTTGCCTTGTGTTGTTGTTGCTTGTGCGTCTGCGCCGACGAGTCCTGTCGAGTGGTATTCCGGCCTGATCTCCGTGTCCGGCGCTTGTGTTCCTGGTGCAGGCACATCATCTCCCAGTCCCAACGCTCCATTCTGCGCCGCTGTCCGGTTGTACTCGCTCTTCGCCCATTTTCCTGCCGCATCACCCGGCCGCGGCTCAATTGAGCTGTTCCCACTCGGATCGTCCACCGACACCATGAACGGGAACTTTCTCCCCGCCAACATCTCCGTCAATGTGTCAATCACTCCCGCAACCTTCTCTCCCACCTCCGGCATCTGCTCCATCCTCGCTTGTTGATGACTCTCCAAATCCGCCTTGACCGCACTGATAATCCCCTCCAAATTCGTATACTGCCCTTTCCCAGGCGGAATCTCCAGATCAATATCCTCAATCCGGAACGCACAAATATCGCTCTTGACCACTTGTCGCTGAAAATCATCCCCATGATCGATACGGAACGCATATTTCGCTCCCTTCGGTTGAATCTCGCCGGCGGATTGAATCTCGTTGTTGTGGAAGCCGCATTTCTCGCAGGAAAAGGACATGATGACGATTTCGCGGAAGAAGGGGATCTTCGTGAGGAGGAGGCGCGTGATGCCGTCTTCGTGGCAGTTCATGCAGAGGGATTGGATTTCGTCGACGACTTTTTGGTCGGAGGAGGGGCCGTTCATTCCTTCGACTTGGCTGCCCATGTCTTGGAAGAGGTCGTGGGCGAGGGAGGCGCCTTGGAGCTTGGTGCCGTTCGTTTCGGAGGCCATGATTGCGGATGTGTTGGGTGAGAGGATGGGTGTGTGAGAGGAAGGAATGTTAAAGCAGTGAGAGGCGTACGAGAAGGTGATGGAAGTTCACGAAACTTTTTCGCGGAGCATGACGCACCCATCCACTGATAAGGCCGTTATCGCCGTGCGGAAAGAAAGGTCATGTCTGCCTGAGGCATTAAACGCATAAATGTTCAACACGAGACAGCTCGAAGCACAAGACGAGCATTTACTACTCGCCAAAGTGGCGGTCGAGGTCGGACCAGTTCAAAGTGTCTCCATATGTGGATTGCACAACACATTTCACCCCTCACGGCAGCTAGGCGCAGACTCGGGCACAGAAGCAACTCTTCTCAAGCACTGTACTGGTGAGAAAGAGTGAAGGCACATACAAGAAGATTCGTTCCTTTCAATTATTAATGCATCATTAGGTAACACTCTGGAAAACCCCCCAATCACACCTCCAAACCTCGTCACTCATACATCCCGCCTGTCCATCTCCCGAGTCCCGCGAAAGACACCCGAGTGATGCCAAACCGAACGCTCCGCTCCGGGCCGATGAAATACCACCCAAGCCACACGTTCAAGCCGCAGCTCTACTCATACTGCCAAGCCGAAGTCGCGTTCTGGTTGTAAACGTTGTGCCACGTGAAACCCAGACAGTCCTTGGGCACCTGCGCCGCGGGCACCCTGCTGGCCGCATAGATCTGGAAGTTGGCGGGCGAGATGCTGGCGCCCAAGCAGGCCAGCCAGTCGGAGTTTTCGAACTGCAGTTTCGCGTCGTAGGCGATGCCGAAGCCGGTGAAGGTCGCGTTGCCGTCGGTCGCGACCGAGTGCGGGCCCGTGAAGCGGAGCTGGCCGTCGTCTTTGACGTAGATTTGTTGGCCGCCGGGGACTTGGGTGGAGAGGCCGAGTTGGCCCTGGCCGTTGACGAGGCTGAAGATGGTGCTGTTGGTGTCGACGGTGCAGGTGTTGTTGTCCAGAGGGTTGTATGTTCTGGCGTCTTTGCCGATCCCTGGGTGGATGGTGTTAGCTTTGTGGGGGAGTGGTGGGGGAGTGTGGAAGTGGGAGGGGAGTCTTACAGAATGCTTGGCCGTTGGCGTTGACGGTTCCGAAGTGGATGGGGCTCGAAGCGCGGAGAGCCTGGCCGGCGAAGCGGAGAGGGTTCGAGTAGGTGCCTTGAAGAGTGTTGTCGTTGGGCACCGGCGATGGGAGAGCGGCGGCCACGGCGGCGAAGAGGATGGCGCAAGCAGACTTCATTGTTGTAGTTGGAAGGGGTTTGATTTGGTTTGGAAAGAAAGAGTTGTATTGGAGAAGATGTTCTGATTGGAAGTGGTGAGTGATGATGATGATGAGTTGGACTGACTCTGGAGGGTCGCACCAGGACCTTTATATCAATCCTCCCTGCGGGTCCCTCGGCGCACCGTGACGAGCCAACGTCCAGTGTCCTTTATCCACATTCGCTACACGGCAGTCGCTGCGGTGTGGTTTGCCCGCAGCGGATGGCGTTGCTAAATTTGGTCTACAAACTGACCAAACGGACCTGTGCTCCACCAGGATCTGCAGTCGATACGATGTCGTTATTAGCAACCTAGCATGGGGCTAAGCTTTTACCGTCGGAGAATTCGGCAAAGCCCTAGTGTCCGCGATCAAGGCCAAGGAAGACTTGGGTTGCATCTTCTTCTCGGCCCGTAGGAGGTATCCCCACTTGCCAGAGGTCTAGGAGGTATACTTTACTCGTGCGGAGATACGAAGAAGTGGGTGGAGATCAATACGTAGTCACCTCGTATCGCAGAGCGGAAGTGGAGGACCCGGATCGTCGGAAGAGCCGCGCAGGGTTATGATTGACAGGCCTAATCCTTGCCTTTCCTCGTGTATGAGCGATGCAAATAGAACGATCCAGCAAAAGGTTGTCGGATAAATACTGATGACAAAGGCAGAACTTGGACGTATACGGGCACACAAAGTTATGAAATCATTGCTCCACAAGTGGCGGGATGACGGACGACATTGTCGCCAAGATGGTCTCTTGTCGTTGGCCGATAGTCTTGCTCGTGCTCAAATCGTGCTCTGGCCGGGAGTTCTAGTTCTACCATCTTCGCAAGGACTTTGACAGGCAATTCGTCCCGCCGTCGATGCATTAACCTTTGGCAACCCCCCACCCAAAGCTCGTACCATCACAAGATCGTACCATAATAAACGCTCGTACCATGGAGAGTAGGTAGGGTATCGACGATTGAACGAGCACGACACGAGGTCAATTGATAAGGTAGTTCTCAGGCGGTCGTTCTATACATATCAAGCATCCTTGACCCCCCTTACCACGAACCTCGTCCTTGCTCCTCCACCTCATGCCTCCCCGACTCACAGTCGTGGCTCGTGCAAAACCCAAAACTCGCTCCATCGCGCTGACGGACCTCGCGTCGACTCCGTATCGGACCCAAGTGACTTTTGCCTCATCCCCTGAGCATATTTCGGATCCGTGGCCGACAAGCAAGGGAATGCGGTTGGGGACGGTATGTCGTGCCTTTGGAAATGAATTCAAGGCCTTGATGAGGTGCGTCTTCGTTGAGGTTTCCATGTCGACAAAACATCAACCCTTTGAAAGGCATCTCGATCGCGCGTTATCTGTCCGGTACCCTGGATTCGCACGTTGCCGTAGCGAATGTGATAGTCCTTGGGGTCTCTGTCAGGGAATAGTTCCATCACCACTCTGACGCCCACAGCGGAGAAATGTCCGAATAATTCCGAGCGTGCACGAGGCGGTCTTCAATGGCACATTCCAGAGTCACCAGAGTCACCAGTGTCACCAATGTCGCCATTGGAAATCGCTGATGTGGGGTATTATGGATCAGGGGTCGACGAGCGTGCCGGCGTGCAGGTAGAGTTGGTTCTATTGATAGAGATTCGTGAACTCCATCGGGAAACAGACGAGACATATTTCCCTCAATTGCTGGAGTTAAGCTCGGTGTATGGATCAAGGTAGGTGAGCGTGCTGACGTGCAGGTACGAAGCGTGAGCTTCATCTTCGGATTCGGGGAGAGGAGAAAGACGCCCTCGATGCTGGACTGATGTTGGTGTATGGATCAGGGTTGAGCTTCATCTTCCGGCAGAGAGAAGAAATAAACTCCCTCGATTGCTGGAGTTGATGTTGGTGTTGTATGGATCAAGGTAGGTGAGCGTGCCGACGTGCTGGTACGAGTGGCCTATTGATAGAAAATCGTGATTTGAGCTTCAATCGGGAAGGGGAGGATTCTTCCCTCAATGCTGAACTTACCATAGTCGCGGTGAGAGTTTTTGGGTCGCTGATCCGAGACGTGTTAGCAACCCCAAGTGCCCAAAATCCGGCCAATCTCGATGTCCACGACCATGTCTTGTTGGAGATCGCAGAGTGGGCATCGGCCTGCTTCAACCTGATATTGACCAAGGCCTGGTGAGAAAAATGCTTCATTCCAATTCCGACATACCCTGATTGTATGCCTCATCCTCCTCCCACAACTCCTCTGTATACCTAGATCTCCACTCAACCCAACAACTCCACATCCAAGCCAATCGCCCTCATAAACAAATTCACATCCCCCAACCTCTTCTTACTCATCTCCTCGGGCAAAGTTTTACTAACCGCCACCGTCTCCATAACCCGATCCTTCACTCCCAACACCAATCTCTGCTGCTGGTCCGGAGTCGCACCGACTCCCATCGCCGCCAAAAATTGCCACACATGCACGTCCTCACTCGCCGAAACGTTCGTATCCGTCGGGAACACATACGGCAATACCGGCTCGATGGTGTCGAAGAGTCGGGAATACAAGTCCGCCCATTGAGTCCAGTCTTCGTTCGCGGCGGGTTGTTGACGGACCAGCTCCGCGCGGGAGATGAGCATGGTGAGGATGGAGACGCCGATTTTCGTGCGCGCAATGGCTTGCACGTTGACGCGGTCGAGGACGAGGCCGAGGAGGCCGATGATGATGTTCAAGGGCGCTTCGTTGACGTAGGAGAATAGAGAGGGCATCAACATGATGGCGAACAGTTCGACTTCTTCTTTGACGCGGCCGGGGAGTGGGGAGTTGTCGGCGGGCGGGTAAGCGTCGCGAATGACGTCGAGGACGTCGAGGTGGATTGCGATGAGGGTGAGCGTGGTTAGGCGTTGTTCGTCATCCAGGTAGCGGAAGACTCGTGGGATGACCTTTTTGCCTTTGCTGTGGGAGAGGAGCTGGATGAAGGGGTGGGGTGCTGAGGGGCTGGAGGGTGTGTTAGTTGATTGGTATGATGGGAGCGGGAAGATGAGTCTTACTTGGGCTGGAAGGGTCCTATTACTTGCATGGCCTCCCACAATTGCTGGTTGAGCTCCTGCAAGCCACTGCGCCATCTCATATGTGCTTCGATGGCATCCGCTGGGCTCTCCTCGTTTGGCGGCGGCGGGCTGTTGCGGTGATGGTCCTCAAGTCTCATCAACGTCGAGTAGAGATGTTCGATGTCCCGCAGAGCAGTCTTGCGGTCTGCCGGCTTGGGTGGCTGTCTCATCCTGGCGTCGGCATCCGGGCGCTTGATGTTGAGGAGCGGTCGTGGTGTCTTGGAATTGCTGAAAGCGATCTTGCCGAGCGATCCTTCAACCACCAGTGACTTGTTCTTTGGACGATCTTTCGCTGCCTGAACTGCTCGTGCGACTTGCTGTTCCATACGTTGGACATGGTTGTCACCACCTCTTGGGTGGTGGCGACTACGACCGTAACCGTAACGACTGCCCGTCTGGAAGAGGTAGGTCTGAGCAAACTGGTTGAGTGGCTGGCCTGGTCCACTGCGAGGTGGTCCTCGGATTTGAGCATACACTTGATAGTAGAAGTCCTCGGAAAGCTGCTCTTCACTTCCGGGCTCATTGTCGACACCACCGGTGGCGGTCAAGAGCTGCTGGAGTTGAATTCGCGTTATGAAATTCTTGTCCTGCGGCGTCATGAGGCCGTTGTCCTTGCTCAGGAGATGGATCTTGTGGTTCCGCTTGGCGCGTTTGGCTTCCTCTGCAAGATAGGCCTCGCGTTCCTCGGGCGACAATTGCGTCAATTGCTGGGCACGGGTAACTGGTGGACCGTTGTAGGATGGTCCACGTTGATGTCCGATCTGCTGCTGTTGCATCGGGCCGGAAGGAGGCTGCTGCTGCATGTGAGGCGGCGGAGGTCCCCTTGGCACGCCTGGAGGTGGACGCTGAAACTGTTGCATTGGCTGCTGTGGCTGACCTTGGAAGTCCTGCGAGAGAGGTCGGACATTGCCGTTTCCAGGAGATGGCTGTCCCTGCTGCTGCTGGTGTGGCGCCCTGAGATGCGGTGGAAGCTGCTGCGGCATTTGCTGTGGTGGCTGCTGCTGGGGACGCTGCAAGATCTGCGGCGTCCGCTGCTCAGACTGCTGCTGGGGCGGTGGGGTTGGAGCACCTCCGCCAAGACCAAGCATGCTCTTCAAACCGAGTGTCTGCGAGTGGGTATCCTGGACAGGCTGGGCTGGAGGCGTCGGGCGAGACTGGGCGCGCATCATGGCTTCAACCTCGTCCAAGCTCATCATCTTGGGAGCCTGCTGCTGCTGTTGCTGAGGCTCGGCCTGCTTTTTGCCAATAGCATTCCCCCAGATGGAAGCATCGGCCTCCAACTTGGGAATGTACTCAGGTTGCTTGTACGCCTCGTATCCGGTTCTGGCAGGTTTGCTGGGCGCACGAGAGAATTGCATTGGTTCTCGGGCGTGATGCAGAGCCTGCTCCTCCAAAAGGGTATCCCGCATGTTCGCTGTCTTGCCAGCAAAATCAAAATCCCTGCCCACAGCTTCGCGAGTGACTGGCTCATCTCCACCAAAAGTGTCATCGTTGAACGTGTCTCCCGACTCTTGCAAATGCTGGCCCAAGCCATCGTAGGTCTGCTCAAAGTCCAGGACCTCATCCTCATCCTCCTCAGCACCTCTGCTCAGACCGGCGAAAGGGTCGTGGCTGTCGAACATGCCCCGCGAATTGGACTGCTGGGTGCGGTCCCGCGGGAGAGTGGAATCGAAGCCGAAGAACGACATGGTCGGTATTGTAGGGTGTTTCTTTGGTTTAGGGTGGTGAGCGCTCTCGCGCGAAGAAATGAAGTGGTCGGCGCTATGCCAGGACGTGAGGTCGACCAGCGTGCGATTGCGCAGTGAGGTGGTGGTTTTACTCCGCAATAATGAAGGCGAAATACATGATTGACGTGGGTGAGCTTTTGGACGGAGCTAGCTGAATCAGTTCCGGTGGGGCCAGATTCGGATGCTGCTTGTTCTTGTCTGCCTCTCTCCGTGACTCCGCTGTCGACAATACGCTGGCGGAAGAAGGGAGTAGCGGACTGAGCCGCTGCCACCTGCCGGGCCGACCATTGAGGACCTCTATCACAGGGCATGTACCTGATCGACGAGATGCATTGATGTGAACTACCAAACAGCGTGCATCAAGACAGTAGAAGGGAGCAATGAAGGAATCTGGTCATGTCTTGCTTTAAAGCGCACACGACGGATATCGTCGAAAGGCATCGGTTCTCGTTCGGCCAGTGTTTCGCTATGGAAGATTCTTTGCAACCTTGACGAGGCCGCTCTTGATGAGGTACCTTCGTACAGCCAAGAGCAACGACGATACTGTATCCCGGTAGTGGCAGGGATTTGTACGAGAAAGGGGATCTCATCGCGCCTCCACTTGTGGGCAAAAGCTCGAATTGTTGCTTCACGCTATTGCCATGCACGCAGCACGTGCAATTCTATCCCTTCATTGTCTCGACCTCGCCGTGAATCAGATGGCGAATATGTATGATTGTCGCCATGCCATGAAAATAGACACGATTCGGGTGGTTGACCTTGGCCATGATATGCACCTCGGAAGCACCCCTTGGCCCCCAACCAGATGCCGCGTTGGACGTTGCGTGGCCGATTGGTTTGTTGGCTGGCTTCGAGCAACTGTTTCGCCGAGTATTCTACAGGTATAGCGTGGACATGTGATACACGTTAGTCCTAGTCCCGAGTGTAAATCGACGATTTTACGTGTTACGACATCTCAAGACTCAAGACATCTCGTTTCAATAGACGTCGACCCTCAACACGAGATCTGTCCCTGGTCAGCGACATGACCCCCGACCTTGCCATTCTTTGATTCAATTTCACCCTCTTTTCCCTCTCTCCGCCCTGCATCCCCGCCGCCGTGCATTTGTGCAACTCGACTTGCATTCCCGAGTTTCCCTCCCTGGAATCTTACCTTCTTACTCCTCTGGCACAGCTCAGACAGTGTCCACTCTTTTCATTGCAAGATCGACTGCCGCAAAAACAACTCCGCCCTCATTACATCACCGCCAACCCTCGCACGTGAGTGAGGTAGCATAGTCTGCGCCGATACACACCTGCGACGGCGGCCACTGCCGCATACCAACACCCTTCGAAAAGCCCCTGGCTGGGCCGAGTCCATCGATAGAACACGCGACCACGAACACGATCACCTCTCCTGCGCCTCAAACGACATGGCCTCCTCTACGAAGTACCTCCGCTTCATCCTCCTCGCAATCGTCTGCCTCATCCTCATCGTATTATTCTCCTCCTCGAGCTCCAGCATACCCGGTGGCCACCACATACAATCAGCCGCAGACATCCTAAGAGCGCAAGGGATATGGAAGGGAACAGGTGACAAGGTGGCCTCATCGAATACCTTCACCCAAGATGTGACCGAGAAGGAGAAGATTGCTATACCACAACACAACTTGCCTGCATTCGAGGACACCACTTCTCCCAACCCGGGTGCAGGCAAGCAGCTTCCAGTCGCCGCTGCGCCAGGCGAGCGCTTGAATGCGACATTCGTCACGCTGGCGAGAAATTCCGACGTATGGGAGATCTCACGAAGCATTCGTCAGGTCGAGGACCGCTTCAACAAGGCATACAACTACGATTGGGTATTCCTGAACGATGCCGAGTTCGACGACCAGTTCAAGAAGGTCACCACAGCGTTGACGTCTGGCAAAGCAAGATATGGAAAAATTGACGAGAAGCATTGGGGTTTCCCAGACTTCATCGATCAGGAAAAGGCGAAGCGGGTGCGCGAGGACATGCACGAGCGGAAAATCATCTACGGAGACAGCATCAGCTACCGTCACATGTGTCGGTATGAGTCTGGATTTTTCTTCCAGCACCCTCTCATGCTCGAGTATGAGTGGTACTGGCGGGTGGAGCCCTCGATCGAGCTCTACTGTGACATCTCCTACGATCCGTTCAAGTTCATGGCCGACAACAAGAAAAAGTACTCCTTTGTGCTGTCCCTCTACGAGTACGTGGAGACCATCCCCACACTCTGGGACTCGGTCAAAAAGTTCA
Source organism: Zymoseptoria ardabiliae STIR04_1.1.2 (assembly GCA_000223765.2). Taxonomy (NCBI): domain Eukaryota; kingdom Fungi; phylum Ascomycota; class Dothideomycetes; order Mycosphaerellales; family Mycosphaerellaceae; genus Zymoseptoria; species Zymoseptoria ardabiliae. Next base: position 29,108 of record AFIV01000359.1, read on the forward strand.
TTTCGAAACACCCCGAACACATCACCGAGGGCAACGCCATGGCCTGGCTCTCACCCGACGGCGGCGAGACCTACAATCACTGCCATTTCTGGTCCAACTTTGAAATCGGCAACCTGAACTGGCTGCGAAGCAAAGCATACACAGACTACTTCAATTTCCTCGACTCCGAAGGCGGCTTCTTCTACGAGCGCTGGGGCGACGCGCCCGTCCATTCCATCGCCGCCGCACTCATGCTCAAAAAGGAAGAAATCCACTTCTTCAACGACATCGCCTACTACCACGTCCCCTTCACCCACTGCCCCACCGGCGAACAAATCCGTCTTGACAACAAATGTCACTGCAACCCTAAAGATAACTTTGACTGGAATGGCTACTCTTGTACGTACCTCCCCAATCTCAAATCCCATACCCACCCGCTAACCTCAACATCACAGGCACCGCAAAATGGTACGACGTCATGAACATGCCCAAACCCGCCGGCTACGAAAAAGAGCAATGACTCGCTGGGAGGTACAAAGAAATCGCGCACGAATGGCGCTGGCCGCTGACATCGACTTCTCTCATCCTCGTTTTCCTCATCTTGTTCCTCCTCTACCGTCCGTTCTTCGCTCTCTGTCGATGGGTGGTGAGGACGGTGGACGAGGCGAGAGCCCCGACGGTGATTGAGAGGAGACCGATTGATCTGCAGGCTTTGCGACGGGATTGAAATGCGATTATCGTTTTCCCTGACAGTGTGTGTCCGGAATGAGATGATGGAAAAGATACAAGTCTCTTTGGCGCCTCCCCCTATAATATACTTATCTTGATCTTTGTTTTTTTTTTATTGTTATGTTCTTGGGACTGGTTGTGGTTATTCGGCTGCGTGTCCTCTGAGGGATGCTGCGCTGGATTGCTGCGATCGGTCCTCTTTGCGAGCGAAGCATTTTTACTCGTCGTGATCAAGGCGAATGGCGTAGAAATTACACGGAAAATCGGGACTTGAGAAGGCGAGGAGAGGGACACCTCTCGGCATGGTGGGAAGGGGGAGGGCTGTCTTCCTGTGGTTCTGAGATATGGGAGATAGTGCTGTACTACGCGGTCTTGGGACGGTATGTGGAGGGCTATAGACTCGAGGAAAGGGACGGGAGATTTGAATCATCGAAACCCATTGCTCGATTTGTGATGTGCTGCTGCCCTCCATTCGTGAACACAGACTTCGCCGCAGCGCACGAGGTAAAGGATGTCCAGAAGGCGCGATGTCCGCAGTTCCTTTCTCTCATGCGGCTTTCTCTCTCTCTCTAATTTTCTCTCTCTCACCAAGGCCCATATTGATCATCTGCCTTGAAGTCACTCACCAGAGTCTCTTTTACCGCGACGGGAGAAGTCGGGATACGAACACTTTGGGTCGCCCGCGTTGGTACAGAAGGCAAGGACCACAGTGGCGGAGTTGATAGCAGTGGAGGCATCAAATGTCACTGCGACTGGTGCTGGAATTTTGGTGTCATTGTCGCTTCTGATGGGATGGAGCACTGGTTTTTCCGGATGAAATCGTCCAAGCGAACGCGGTCCGGTGTCTACGGCGGATGTCTCGATTTTTGTCGGATGGGAGGACGAGCCTCTTTCTGTGGCGGATGGGGATACATGGTTGTAGGGTCTCGAGAAGTTTAGACGCGGAAGGCGTGATTCCGAGGAGGATGGAAGCTCACCGCAAAGGTATCGAGGGTGACGGGTATGTACCAATTGGGTACGCCGCCGAGGGAGATGACGCCGCGATGTCTCGGTCCAAGGCGATGGCGAAGACGGATGCTACATGGTGACGAAAGGTGAATGCTGGAGGAGGTTGGTGTTGTTTTTTGCAATAGCGGACAATCCACATCGTGCCATGGCTCTGTCACTTTCATCATAGTACTTGCCACCATTCCACAGCCATGGAAAGGATACCGTACCGCAAAGATTGAGGAACAATGTTCTGTTGAGAGCCAGATCTGTCGATGCTAATGCTAACATGCGTCGGGGTCCTCCATGTTCTTCATGATACGCTCAAGCATCCAGCCCGTTTCGAAACCATCTGCTTCTTCGCCCAGGACAACACTCGAGATGATCTCGCAATCCTTGCCATTATGCAGAGTGTATTGCATGCAACTCGCATCTCTTTCACAGATGGCCTCGCATTCGCGCAAAGTGGATGCGTTTTCCGTCTTGGAATCCTTCATGCGGTGACCTTCCCTGCGAGGCTGGTTGTTCCAGGAGCTTCGGGTTTGCTGGATCCGTGGTAGCACGTAAGTCTTGAACATATCTCGGTGGCGAATGACCTCGGGAATCTCTGTGCTTCCAGTCTTCGAGATCATCGCCTGCTCCAAATTCCAGAGGTCTTCAATCTCTGAAGGTTGTTGGTGGTGCGATGTGACGGCAGTCGAGCACCAAAGCCCACCATTCGGGCGAAGATTCAGAGAGCTGAATGGTTCGCCCTGCCATATCGGCTGCCCTTCCTTCAACTGGACACCGGCATCTCGCAGTGCGATGGCAAGGATATGGTCGCCAACCCAGTAATGCTCAGTGACTTCTTCCCAGTGGTTTGGATTGCTAGCGTACAAGTTGGCCACCTTTTCGAGCGCTGATCTCGAGAGCAAGAATCCGCTACCTCCATGCGCAAAGCGTACATCTTCGATCCAGACTCGCTCTCCGAGGTAGAGATCCTCAGTCCACGACCGCGTAGCGAGGTCAGCTAGTAGGCTGGACCATAGAAGGTATGTATCCGCTTCCACGAACACATACCAATGCTTGTCCGGGTGCATGTGGAAGGTCTGGTTCATCATGGGGAGAAACTTCCACTTGTCGAGCTTCCAGCCCGGAATTTTCGTTCGAATACCTTCGTCCTTTCCTCGACTGTCCGTACCGCTCAATTCAGATGGTAGGAGGCTTTGTGGTCCTTCAGCATGGAGTTTCCGCCAGATGGCAAAGTCGGAGTGTTCGTCCTTCAAGGATGCTGATGTCTCCTTGAACGCATCGTAAAGGTGCTGGCCGGTCGAAAGATCCTCCTCCACATCTGAAAAGATGATCGAGTGAGGGTAACATGTCATGCTGGTCCGTAGGTGCACCGCAAGCTTGTCGTGCACCTCGCTGGCGCCGGTCTTCATGACCACCAGCACATCGTCGCCGCCAGGAAGTTGACGGCATAATGGTTCGTGGCTCGGTCGTATCGTTGCGGATATGATGTGGTGTACAAACTGCTGATTCTGCCATATCAACAGCAGCAACAGCGTTGACACAATTGCAGTGCCGGGGAGAAAAAGCTGACGGCGGGCCAAAGGGAGCTGCCTTCGAGGCAGGATTGGAAGCATGTCATCGGCATCGTGCATGGCTTGGATGGCTTGTGCGATTTCATGAGCTTTGCAGTCGACTTGTGACCGGCGGATGGGTGCTGATATAACAAGCTCAAAGAAGTCTTGGGGGGTTCCATATGGGTGCAAGCGACACGCCGGGGACGTCAAAAGAGCAAGAAACATCCGCCGACATGGCTATCGACTGTGGGCCTGCTGTGATTTATCTCATTGGCTCGATGCGCCAAATGGGCAAGGGCGTCTGTTCATGAGGCACAGCCAGCGGAGCGCGCGGTTACGTGCCCAAAAAGCATCCTTCTTCCAGACGATCAGTTCGTGGAAAGTACGGCCCGATGCATCTCTTGATCTGAGCCATGAGCACTCAAGTAGCCGTCTGTTGCTGCTTCGTTGACGATCCGTGTCTGTCTTGTCGTAGACAGAGAAGATTGTTCTCCGTTCGTGTATCTAAGCGAGCCAGGAGTGACAGCGCTAAATCTAATCGACGAGGCTATGGGCACACCCCAGAATCTGTCAGGGGCTGCCCGTAGTCTTTGCGAACGCTAACGGGGGTACCACCTGCCTCAAGACTGAACGGGTCATAAAAGTCTCCGCAGCGAATCGAACAAAGTACTAGACATCAGAGGCAAGATACTCGATGGATTAACAAATTCATCCTGGAGCTGCACGACGCAATCCGCTCTGGGAAACAATGTGTCAATGCCATTGTGTTCGCTCAAGGTGGTCTCTCCTGTTGACATGCGCTAGCCTCAGTTCCGAGCGCCTCTTCCGCACGCTAGTCAAAGCCTGTCGAACTACACCTCGCAAGTGCAGCCCATGGATCTGATCACACCAGCCTCGCAGTCGTTCTGGGAACCATTTGGGCATGTCAGGGTATGCATCGATATTTTCATAGTGCTGTGCCTCTTTGTTGACGCTCCATAGCCTTGAATGTGCTCGTACCCTGCAGTCGTGCGAGCAGCCAGTCCCACTCGACCACACTTGGGCGGCAACATCAGCCTACCCTGTCAGAAGGAGTCCAGGGTACAGACGGACGGAAACCTTTCTATGCTGAAGAATGGGCTTCGACTGCCAGCCGATCTGGGCACCAGGATACGATCACAGTCGCACGAAAGTATGTTCCGCTACAGCCTGGTCATCGAGGCCATGATGCTCACGGCAGGAGCCTACGGCCCCGCTCGCCGCTCGGCAGCGTCTTCAAATCGACGTCTCGAGAAAGCGTCTCGGGAGTGTGGACTTGCGCTTCTCGAAAGAATGCCCGCGGACAGCCGTCTCTGCAACCGTCTCACACAACACTGTTTCTCGCTGAGGACCCGTCGAACCGTCGGAAATGCTCGGGAGGACTCAGCAGAGTGTCCACGCAAGACACGGATGCATACCGCATGGCTCCCACGTTGCCTGGCTAGATCTGCTTCCTTGATGTCCATGCCGTCACGATCTAGTGCGACTTAAGCGCCCAGCTACAGCGTGTTGGCACATCGGAATGCTAGGCGTCTCTGCAAAGCAGGGGCACATACAGGCCTCGAATGGTGCGGTCGCTTCAGCTTGCTCGCGGTCAAGCGCTTGCTCTCAAGCTATGGTCATTGGGGCGGCTCGCCGATGTGCCAACACCGAACGACTAACGAAGTGGATTTCCCAGATCAGATGCCCGTTGCCCTGCCCAAGCGTACTCCGTAGCGTCGCGACGAACTCCTCCTTCTACGCCTTGATTCCGTTGTGCGTTTTGACTACTGACCAAGGTCAGAATGGTCTTCAAACGGCTATTTTGCGCGATTCTGGTCCGGCACGCCCTCAGCCAAGCTGCTCAAGCATATCCGGATACATTCAAATCGCCTCCCGCAACCAGTCACAGCAGAGACTATTCCACCAACGTCGTGTGGGAACTCGGAACGACGAGAACGGTGCAATGGACCACTTCGATGACAGATTCATACGGCATCACATTGATCAACGAACTCCTCGGAGAGATTCGTTCCGAAGCTGTCGGATCGATTTATCGAGGTACGGACACGAACACAACTATCCTGACCTCCGCAACGCAGCTAATCTGAGATGTAGCTCCGGCTGGAAGTGTCGGCCTCCAGTCGTTCGAATGGAACGTGTCGGTCCCCATGCCATTACTGGTTCCAGGTGTCTTCTACATGGCATTGGCATCGAGCAGCGACGTTGATGGAGCGACTTCGGAGTACTTCAATATTACGTTGCCAGCTTCCTCAACCTCTTCCATAGCGTCCACTCCGTCCGAAGCGTCCACCCCTTCGACAACATCGACCTCCTCGGTAACATCCACGTCGTCTTCATCATCGACAGCGACGACCACAATAGTAGCCTCGACTACCCAGGCCACTCTTGCATCATCTTCAAGCACCACCACTTCTGGTCCAACGTCCACAGGAAGATCAGAAGTTGGCGGCCAAGATGAATCAGGAGGAGAGGAAATCAACACCACTGCGATTGGAGCCGGTGTCGGCGCCGGCGCCGCGGGGGCCTTGTTGCTTTCATTGGCTGCGTTTCTGATTTGGAGACATCGTAGTCGTAAGACGACGGCGGCGCGGGCTCCCGCACCAGTGTTCCTATCTGATAATGGATACTACACGCAGAGTCGTGCGGCGAAGCATTTTGATCCGCACTCCACACAAGGGAATGCTGGATGGCCGAACGGACCTCTGGAATTGCCATCCAGACAAGTAAACACGGGGTGGATGAACGATCCTCAGGAATTGCAAGCCCATCCCCAGGAATTGCCAGCTTATAGAGCGTGATGGTTGCGTCCAACGAGAACTTGCAGATTCAGCTTCTCGATACTTTGAATGTGTACATACTTCAGCTGCCTTCATGTCATGAGTCGAACTTTCTAAGCTTGATATATGAGCAGTTCCTCAAACGGTCTCACAATGGAATCGGGGATTCCTACCTTTCCTCCCCTTCGGAGACGCCCCGTTTCCAACCAGACGAGGCTCCAGCCCGGACATTCGTTCCTCGAGTCATCGAGCCCGTACTGCCTCAGCCTGCAGTCTTCCCTCACAAGCTCCTCTGACCACCCGTCATCGATCCCCAGGGCTGTCGTCTGAAAAACCGCCATGTTCCTGCATCACAGCCGCGAACTTGGAAGCCCTCAAACAAGAAGCTCATCTCCGACCCCGGAATCGAAAGACATCATCCATTCCCCTCAGCGACATTGTGCAAGCATTTCTCTGGCGCGTGGCAATTCGCGTCCGCCGCCGCGTCGCAAATGAGAGCCACGGGCAACACTTTTTCGCCCGAACGAGCCCGCCATCCTGGACCTCCCCATCGACGGTCGTCCCTGCTTCTCCACTCTCACTTCCCGATACCCACATGGGCAGCATGCCTCATCCTGAACCGGCCGCGCATGCCCGTCGAGAAGCTCTGCGCGGACACCACGACCATCGGACACGTCGCCTACGTCCTGAGCGGCTGAGCCGTGGGTTCCCCGCTCGCATCACGCCCCGACTCTGTCACGACGCTTTCAACCTCCTCCGCTCCCCGCCGGACTACGACCGCTTCAAAGTTCACCCTCGCGGACATGGGACTCGACGGAGTCCACAGCATGATCTCCAACATGATGCTCTTCCAGCCGATGGGGATCGCGTGTTTGACAACGGTGGGTCGCCGCTGGCGCTTCGCCCGCAGATTGAGCGGGGGGCGGTCAGCGATTCCGATTCTTGGTCGTTTTCCCCCATGCGCGGCGATGGCGGGGTGGAGTTATTTGGTGCTGGGTACGTGTGCCGGAGGAGCGGGAGATGTTGCGGGCGGATTCGGAGGTGAGGTGGTATGCGACGCTGATTGATGATTGATTGGTATCAAAACGCCCCGGCCGGGCTTTTCCCTTCACGGGCAGGCTCCTGACCAACTTTCATTCTGAAGTTTACGATATGGGTTGAGAGGTGTAAGCCTTTCGTGCCTCAAGTTACGTACTGCAATCATATTTGACGATGATCGACTGAGCAAATGCTAGCAGTATGGCCAACTCCAAAAGATGCCATTCTGTACAGGGACTTGCGCATGCTATGCTGTATCCGTGTTGCCACGAAGGAGATGCCGCCGTCAAAGTCGCCTCCCCTGTGTCCCTCGATAGCTCGAAGTCTCTCATAGCTGACGTGGTGGCTACAGCTTGGCCGGCAAAGCTACCAAGTGCCTCGCATCTCCATGGTCCTTGGTGCTAGCATGTTCGCTTTGACCCGCTCCATCCCGCTCTTCTGCATCCGCTACTCGCTGATCGTACGCCAACCATCTCTCCCGGTCCCGCTTGAAGAACGGGATGTACTGCCGACAGACCTCCATCACACAGGCGAAGAGCACAAACACCAGGCTGAGCACAAGTGGGAAGCGAAGCTCGTGGGTGGCGTTTTGAAGCGGGGCCGAGGCGACGTAGTTGACCCAGACCTAGACGTTGTTATCATGTCAGATCTCGCTGAGACAGTTTCGAAATGTGCAAATGGAGGGGACCATCTTGGAGGGCTTACTGTTGAGCTGGAGAGGATGTACTGCAGACTAAACCAGCGGACTTCGTTGCGTGGGGGCATCATTTCGGAGAACATGACCCGGAAGGTGGTGTTTGCGATAACACCCGAGACGTAGATCAAGAAAGTCTGGACGTAAAATTCCCACCTGACCTGGAGGGAAAGTGTTAGTCATTGCCGTGCGCTGTACATGCACATGTCAGAGGATACGGACCTTGAACCCAAAGTCGACGCTGGCGAAGCCAATGCAGCCCCAAGCGGGCTGAATGAGGACTAGGGCGTATGCAATCAGTAGCCAAGTCTCGAGGCGGATCGGGACATGGGGGCGGACGAGCAGAAACCCGCTCGAGGCTATCACGCCGGATATTGTGGCAGCGAGGGCATAGAGGGTGTACTCCAGCGTGTTGGGTTTGATCTCGGCGTAGAAGAGCTGTCCAGTCACGGAGGAGATGGCGTAGGTGCAGTCGGTGTAGATGGTGTAACTGATGAGGAGAAGCGTCATGCTTCTGCGATTTGCCATGTCGGCAAATGGCCTCAAGACTGCAGAGCGCCGCTGTGTTAGAACTGCGAGATTCTCCATGTGGAAGATTTGAGATACGCTTACATTCGATCAATGGCCCGGCCGTCTTGCCCACGAGTTCCGAGGCATCCTTCGCTGGAAGGCGAGGGAGGCCAAAGTACACGACCGAGGCGCCTGCGACGGTGATGAAGCCTACGATTGTCGCGACGAGCAACCCGGGAGCGTTGACGTTCTTGGACGTCTCCGCGATGATGATGACGATTATGTACATGATCAGGGCGCCGATGGAATTGGCAAAGGAACCGATGACCGTCATCTTGAAGCCGTATGTGCGCTTCTCGGAGCTCTCGACGGATGCATGGCCGATGAGTGCATCGGACGAGCTGGGTGGGTAGGGCGACGATCGAGGCTCACTCGGGTGGCCGTCATGGCGTGTTGAGGCTTTGATCGCGGCCGCATTCTCCCGCATGCAGTATGGAACGTAGATGTTGAGAACGGCCACGAGGATGTTGGTGACGATGGTAAAGACGATGGACAAGCCCGAAATGACGTTGAACTCGTAGCTCGAAGTGTCCTGCAACCAGTACACCGGTATCGTGAAGCATCCATACGTCACGAAGCAGATGGTGACCAGGAGATGTTTGTGGGCTAAGACGAAGGCGCGTGAGTTGAGTTCCAACGGGTTCAGTGAGGAGGGACAAGGACCTACACCAGTAGTCGGAGTAGGCGGCGAGGAACAGTGTGATGAAACCCGACAGGCCGATACCGAAGGCGTTCATGTAGAGCAGCACCGAGTTCAGGTCCATGTTGGTGCCCAGCCAGGGCACGATGCAGTAGTCGACACATGGCCCGCCGACGCTGTCCTTGCCGATGATATAGCCCACGGCCTGCAGCTGGTACTGCGTATACGTGCCGAAGACGGAGAAGGGCAGGGAGATGAGGGTCTGGGCGTAGATGTACGTGTGCAACGCCGTGTCGCTCGTCCACCAACGTCGGATAGATGCCATGTCGTGGAATGCGAGGGGAAGTGGGAAAGCTGGAGTTGCGAACGGTTCAAACTCGACCGGGCCACCGCCAGACGTATACTAGGAGGAGGCGCATCCATTGTGCGCGACTATGAGCAAGTTCCCAGGCAGATCGTCTCACTGCTGAGCTGATAACCTCCTGCGACATGCACGACCAATGCGGGTGTTTGTAGCCCCGAGGGAAGCATTCCATTGCGAGACTGCTTGCCTGCATCGTGTTCGCCGTGAGTTGTGGTCGTCGTGCAAAGAAAGGAGATACTGGTACGCCAACATTTGTCACAAGGGCCATATGTCGTGGCATAACACGAGGATTAAGCGAGAAAAAGATGGATTCCAACGTTCGATCTTTCCCATCCCGTCGCAACCATTCGAGGGTTCACTTCAACTGTACACAAACGGAGGGGAAGTCAATCGGCAACACGGAAGACAACATATCACTTTTTCGAATCAGAACAAAGAAGTTTCCCCATCCCAAAAGATCAGGCGACCTCCACATCACCAGCCAAGAACAAAAAATGTCCAAAAGAAAAGCCCCCGAAGCCCCAACCAAGCCAGCGGACAAAATGGACGTCGACGACGAAGACGACTCCTCCGGCTCCGACGACGACAAATCCCTCCTCAACGTCGACTTCGAATGGTTCCCACCCAACGAATCCGTCGACTTCCACGGCCTCAAAACGCTCCTCCGCCAACTCTTCGACGTCGACAACCAACTCCACGAACTCTCCTCCCTCACCGACCTCATCCTCGCACAAACCCACATCGGCTCGACCGTGAAATGCGACGGCGAAGAGTCCGACCCGTACGCCTTCCTCACCGCTTTACCACTCTCCCATCTCCGGGCGAAGAACCCTGCACTGCAGACGTTGGCAACATACTTCCTCTCCCGCTCTCAATCCTCCACCAGCCCAGGCCTAGCGGAAACTCTCACCACCCTCCTCGCCGAAGGCGCAAAAGCGAACATCGGCCTCATCCTCACGGAACGCTTCATCAACATGCCCCATCAAATCATCCCGCCCCTCTACACCATGCTGCGATCCGAACTTAGCTCCGCCATCTCCTCGGAACCTCAATTCAAATTCACGCACTACCTCTTTCTCTCCAAGACCTACACGGAAGTTGCGTCACAGCTAGACGTCGAAGATGCGCAGCCGAGCAAGAAGTCGAAGAAGGAGAAGAAAGTGGCGGGGAAGGAGGAGGTGTTTTATTTCCATCCGGAAGACGAGGTGTTGCAACGGTTTGCGGTTGTGAGTGGGGCGTTTGAATATGAGAAGCAGGGTGAGGAGGGGGCGAGTGATGCGAAGAGGGCGTTTCAGGATCTGGGAGTCAGGCCGCAGGGGTTGATTATGGTTATTGAGGCGGCGAGGTTTGAGAAGGCGGTGCAGGGGGTGGTGGAGTATTTGAGTGGAGAGTAGAGGATGGGGTGGAGTTTGTGGAGTATTTGAGTGGAGAGTAGAGGAGTGGGATGGGATGGAATGGTTGTCGAGTTAGCGATGATGATAGAGCGGACTTCACGATGCCGTGCGTTGTGAATGCAAGACCTGAGTACTCTTTTACAGACTTCCACTCCGCTAAAAAGAAGATGTATATCTCAAAACTGTACACAGCGGGCAGAGAACACTTTTCGGCCATACCTTATGGCTTATTGTATGCCCAGTCCACATAACGCACCCTCATTCGCCTCCTGTAACATCCGCTTCTCCCTGCCTGTACTTGTATCATTCCAGCCCAGACAACAGCAACTCTAGCCAATAACCAGAGCACCATCCTCAGGGAAATCATACTCCGGCACCTCCAAGTTCAACGGCGCAGGGCCCTTTCGAATTCTCCCCGAAATATCATAATGGCTTCCGTGACACGGGCAGAACCAGCCTCCAAAGTCACCCGCCTCGCCAATGGGCACGCAACCCAAGTGCGTGCACACACCCAGCATGATGAGCCACTCGGGCTTCTTGACGCGGTCGGCATCCGGTTGTGGGTCGCGCAGCTTCTTCCAGTCGTAGCTCTCGGCTTCTTTGATCTCGTCGCCGGTGCGGTGGCGGATGAAGACGGGCTTGCCGCGCCACTTGATGATTACGTTCTTGCCTTCGGGGATGGAGGCCAGGTCGACTTCGACCTTGGCTTGCGCGAGGACGTCGGCGGAGGCGGACATGTTGACGAGGAAGTCTAGATGTTGAGGTCAGCTGTTGTGTCGTGGACTGACAGCGCATCATGTGGTCTGCTCACCCTGCACGGTATTCTTGGCTCCCAATGCGGACACACCACCCATAGCGCCGACCATGAAGTACTGGAATAATTTGTTTCCAGTCTCACCACCTGATGAGCGGTACTTCTGAAAGCTGGGGATGTGCGTGGTATCCTGCTTGCCGGACACACCGCGGGAGAAAGGCGACGTGTACTCGTGGGTCGAGGTCGAGGCGTCGGCGTAGGTTCTGGTGTTGACGGCGGCCAAGGATCGCAGCGCTGGCAGCTGCTGGCGCGCCGCGTGGCGAACCAGCGAGGTGGCGGCCTTGATGGGGAGAGACATGATGGCGGCGAAGACCAATGGAGAGCAGATCGGTGGTGGAGGGTGACGGACTCGCAGCGCAATGGCAACAGCAGTGGTGTGGTGAAAGGGTTGATGATGCTGGAGATGTTGCAGATGTGAGAACGGGAAAAACCGCTTAGCCAATCCCGAGCGTCGTATTTGGGAAAGAGCAAATCTGAGAAGTCATGCCTCAGGCAGACATTGTTGGACTATTTGGTCGTCCTGACTTCAAGCTTCAAGTCCATCCATCGCAAACGCAACATCGAACATCGGAAAACATCAGAACATCACCACAATGTCGTCTTCACGTGGCAATGGCGGCGCAAACACATCTCGGAAGCGCAGCGCACTAGAATCAGTAGACAGCAATACCAGCAATCCGCATCCGTCCAAGCGACCAAGAGCGACACCCGACACATCTTGGAAGACGAAACCAAAGAGCGAGAACATCTCAAAATACTTCAAGAATCCTCCTGCCCAAAGAAAATTCACACCTTCTTCCACATCTCCCAAAATTCCAAGATCGAACACCAACCCACGCGCTATGTCCCTCTCCTACCACACCGGCGACATCTTCTCAGCGAGCTCCGGCGCTCTCATCCTCCACGCATGCAATTGCGAAGGCTCCTGGGGCGGTGGAATCGCCCTCGCCTTCCGGAAGCACTATCCACAAGCATTTAAGATCTACGCCGACCACTGCGCGAAGTTCAAAGGACGAATGGCAGAGCTGGTCGGAACGAGTCTGTTGATTCCGCCGGCGACTAACGGTATGGAAGCAAAGAAGGGCCATTGGATTGGCTGTCTGTTTACGAGTGGGTTCAAGGGCAGGAAGAAGGACTCCCCGAAGAAGATCCTTGAAAGTACGGAGACTTCGGTTAAGGATCTTGTGGTGCGGGTCAAGAAGCTCGAGGGCGGAAGTGCGGGCTGGGGCGACGACCTTCCGGCTGATTACGAGGATGAGGCGGCTCAGCAAGACGGCTACGAGGAGGATGGCAGCGACCAAACCGCTGGGGATGCCGCTAGTCGCACGAGCGGCGATGCTGACGGTGAAGCGGAAGACAATGGCGACGAAGGTGAGAAATCGTCCAAGTCGCCCATCACTGCCGTCCGAATGTGCAAGATCAACTCCGGCCTCTTCAACGTGGAATGGAATCGCACGGTAGAAGTGCTTGAAGCGATCGACATACCTGACGGACATCCGATGAAGAAGATCGAGGTTTGGGAACGGGAAGAATAGGTCTGCTGAGTGGAAGCGGCGAGTGCATGGCTTCCTAGGCGGAAAATTTGTGTGCTTCGACCAAACGAGGCTTCAACGAGCGATGATCTGATACGTTTGCGATGAATGCACGGACCCAGAAGGCTGTGATGATACATAGAGAGTAAGGTAATGTAATGACTGCGGGTCGGCTATACTGAACGGTGAGCAAAAACATTTACCTTGTTCAATCCCTCCTTTGTGCAAGTTCCGCAAATTTGATCGTTCGTGTGTGTCTACAGTTTGCCCCGTTGTCTTTCATTGTGAGTGAAGTCAGGAAGGGGGATCTAATTCAATCGCCGCCAGAACCTATCCGCCAGTGAACATCGTATAGCCTGCCACCCGTCGTCATTCAGTTGATGCCTGAGGCAAACACGTACTTAGTCATGCCTCTCGACTCCGGGCGGGCTCTTTCCTCCTTTCTTCTACATACAACCAGACAACCGAATATTGAGCGAGCCGCCCGATCAAAGCTGTTCATCGCGCTTTTGTTCCATCGCCTGCCACCTGCATTTCTTCCACGCGGACCACATTGTTTACACGGCACCGGTTCTTCCACACCATGAGCCTTTCTGTTCAGTATTGCAGAAAGCTGGTGAAACGCGAGGTACACCGGAAATGTTCCGTTTTCATGGAAACGTTCGACAGACGAAGAAGATGGTGAATTGGACGACGTTTCCCTTCATGCATGCATCCGCTGTCGGACAAGGTTACAGCCGGACATCCATGTCCCAGTCTCGAATACCCGCGAAATGAAAGCCGGACATGGATCATGTGGTACACGAATAGTCGCCCACGTGTGATCAACCAGGCGGATTACCTATAAACAGCGCTCATCGGTCGACGTGCACTGACTGCATCCTCCAAAAAAGCAACTGCTATCACTGTCAACCATGGCCAGCATGGTAAACCCTCATGATGGATGATTCTGAGACGTCGAGAGAATTCGAGAACATCAGATAGACAAGGCTTGCCGCTGACATGATTAGATCCAGACAAGGCTTCCTGCTCATTGGTGTTCCCATCCGCTGTCTGGCCGAGCAGGCCCGACGAATCCGAAAGCAATACAAAAGATGTATGACAGCGAGTGCAAGTTCAATACCAGCTCGCATCTCGAGACGAACGACTGTACTAGAGCTGCCAATCTTGTGAACTTCTGCTCTTCCGTGTCACCATGCCTCTCCCGTGGTGTGAAGCGTGCTACAGTTGTTCTCCGGCGTTGCGATCGCCCGGCTGGGATTCTCCAGGCATACTTTGGCTAGCCAGGATGTAGCCTGACCATCCCATCGACATGTCCTAAAGATTGCGACCTCCCTGCAAGGTCTAATTGGGCGTGGTCGCCGGATGCTGACAACTTGCTCCTCGATTTTGGAAATCTGATCATGCTCTCACCTACAACCAGCATCTCAACCCGATCGATCTGGGCTCGCGAGGAGTCGTGCTGCCGAATATGACGACCACCCTCTCTTACACTCTTACGAGATTCAGCTTTCTTTTCACCGGCCTTATCGTCATTGTTCTCTGTTATTTTGGATACGAAAATGTTGCAGCCGCGGCGGGAAATCCCTCGCCGCTGGCGAAGATCGCGCACACGAGCAATACGCAGACACACAGAGTACAGTCAGAGAGAGTACAGATGGACAGAGTACAGACAGAGCCGGTACAGACCAAGCACAGTCTCCTTGAAGACACTATGAATGCAACACTGGGGGTTTGTGCCGACCACAATTGATGGTGCGACCTGAACTGACTTTTGAGAAGTTCGAGAAAATCTTCATCATAAATCTGGCGACCCGGACAGACCGCAGAGATGCCTTCACTCTCGCCGCTGCTTTCACTGAACTGCAAGTTGAGGCCGTCGATGCTGCCACCAAAGTCGATGACAAGGCGTGGCCTCCAGGTCCTGAGGAGTACCGTCCGAACCCAGGAGGAGCGGGCGCCTGGCGATCTCATATGAATGTTTTGAGGGAGTATGTCCAAATTGCAACGCGAATCAATGTAGCTCACCGCCCGCGAGATCTTCAGCTAACACAATAGTAGCATCGTGGACAAAGGCATCTCCTCGGCAATCATCATGGAAGACGACGTGGACTGGGACATCCGCGTCAAATCTCAAATGCGCACCTACGCCAGAGCCTCGCAACTCCTCATGCAACCTCTCCCCGGCACAACAGACGAATTCCTCGACCCGACCTATCCCCACCCCAGCCCTGGAAACGAAGAAACCAAAAACTTCCACCTCGATGAAGAAACCGTCAGCGAGCCCACTTCCTCTCCATACGGCGACCTCCAATACTGGGACGTCCTCTGGCTCGGGCACTGCGGCGTCCGCTTCCCTTGGAAAGACGACAAATCCGTCCCTCTCGGCCGCGTCGTCATCCCCAACGACCCCACCGTCCCCGCGAAAAAACACATCGACGTCGAATTCGGCAGCCGCCAGTACCTCGACGAGTACCCCGAACACACTCGCATCGTCTCCCGCGCCCACACGCCAACCTGCACCGTCGCCTATGCCGTTTCGCAAGCCGGCGCGCGACGCATCCTCTGGGAAATGGGACTCAAAGCCATGCGGGGACCGTATGATTTGCAGCTCCGCGAGGCGTGCGCGGGGCATGGGGGGAGGGACCAATTGTTATGTTTCACGTCGCAGCCGCAAATTTTCGGATCGCATCGTCCCGCCGGCGACACGTCGAGGTGGAGCAATATTTCGCCGCAGTCGGATCTTCCCACGGAGGAGGTCAAGGATCCGTATACGACGAATGTGAGGTGGTCGACGCAGAGTAATTTTGGGAAGTTGGTTAATGGGGAGAAGGATTTTGTGGAGTATTATAAGCCGGAGAAGAAGCCGGAGAAGAAGCCGGAGGAGAGGAAGGAGGGTTAGAGGGGGAGGCGGCGGTGTGGGGGAGGGACGGCGTTGAAGTGGGGGACTTTGGATGGTGTTTTGATTTTCTCCTCATGTATTCTTGCCGCAGGAGATGGGAAACGGTGTGTGTTTTTAACTTTTTGACTCTCTTCACACGCAGACAGGATTTTGTCCGCCATTTTTGGACCAGATGCGCGAGCTATCTTATGCAGAAAGTTCAATCCAGATCAGAACATGGTAGGGAGGCGATTGTCAGCTGAGACCTGACAATGCCCGGGTGGTGAGCTGAGAATGAACCTTTCCTGCAGCAAGCGCTACGCAAGAACGAAGGGTAGGAAGTGAGCAGATTTCATCTTCTCACTCTTTCTTGCCAATCTCACGCAGCGACCTCCCTCCCCACTTCTCACCTTTCGGTAACATCAAAGCCGGTCAGTCCTCCGCACGAAAAGTCCAACTCAGCAGTCGCCATATCAATATCATCCAAGCCTCATCGGCATCAATACCGTTCCACGCAAGTTTCAACCTTCCACTCATAAATACGACCCAACCTCACTGCCTTCACACTCGGGGTCCATCAACTCACCAACTCACCAACCCATCCCCCGCCACCAGCAATTCACCACCCGCCACCAGCAATTCACCACCCGCCACCAGCAATTTCCCACCTCACCACCCCACCCAGACGTAAACCTGGACGCCGTCCCCGCCGCCATCATGAAAACCGTCACCGAGTCCCTCCTGGGAATGCTCCTCACCGCCGTCGGCTCCATGACGGGCATGCTCCTCGTCTTCGCGATCGAACGACATCGACCGAAGAAACCTTTGCCGGGGGATGAGGAGGTCGGGATTCCTGAGACGACGCCAGTTGGTCCGGAAGGGGGTGGTCGGGTGGAAGATGGGACGGGAGAGGAGGGGCGGTATCGGGATGGACAGCATGTTGGAGGAGGTGGGCTGGGAGACGGAGGGGAGAGGGAGGATGGGGAGGAGAAGAGGGGAGGGTGGTGGGAAAGAGGATGGTTGGGATGGGTGGTAAGGAAGAAGTGGACGGTCAAGGAGGAGGTGGACGGACCGAAACATGTTGTTCAAGTGGATGCGAGGGAGGTGGAGGGGTTGGTTGAGGGGGTGGAGCATAGAGAGGGAGGAGGTGAGGAGGGGTTGGAGAAGCCGGTGGAGGCGAGGGTGAAGCGAGAGAAGGGGTGGAGGGCGTGATGGGTCGGGTGAGCTCGAGTAGGCTTTTTGGAGAGGATGTGCTTGGATTGGAGCGGTGTTGTCGGTGGTGGAAGCGACAAGAGGTGGGGAGTATTGCACTGCGAGCGCTGCGCTGGTTTGTGAAGTGGGGAGGACTTTCGGACACGGTGTCTGTATTCTTCGATTGCTAGAAACGAGCAGCAGGTTGCGGATGATATCACCTCCAACTACATCGAGCACCACAACAATCTCACTGCTGCGCAAGCCCTCCAGCTCCATCCTCTCAACAATCATAAATCATTCGCCCTCGCCACCACAAGATATTTCCATTCCAGGCGCTCTTCTCGCTTGATTCTTCCCAACCAATGCGCCTTCGTTGAACCGGGTGAATCGCGCGTTCCGACGAGACGGGATTCTCAACCTCCTCGCATACCCAATCGACTTGGCCAGGTGGAGGAAACCGCTTTCTCCATGGAGGCCCTGTCTCTCGATGAAGGATGCATGGCACCGGTGACACATACACTCCCACTGACTGACGCCGGACCAGAAAGCGTCACTAATGTCGGCTTCGACGATGGTGAGTCTGCAGAGTGGGGAGATATATCAGCGGAATGTTTTGAATGGCGTTTTTGTGTTGGTTCGTCCCGTACTCACCCCCACCGCGCGCCAATGATGAGTTGAAAGTCGTTCTGGTTGTGAAGCACATCTCCACGCAGTCGGAGGAAATTGCGAAATGGAGGCACATACGCCACAAATTGAATGCCCTCCGTCTCATTGGCCCAGCTGAGCAGAAAGTCGTCGGCTGACCAACCACTGGAGGGTATTGAGAGACTCACTCTGGCCTGAGGTGAAGCCCTTTCTCCTTTGTCCAGATCAACTCCGACCAAGCATCAGGATTCGGGTCACCGGCGCTTTTCCGCTGCCGTTCTGCCGCTCTCCGGTCTTTCTCGGCTTCCCATCCATCTCCGTGCTTTCTACGAGCCGTCCGCCGCAAGCTTTCTTCCAGGATCATCGTCGCATGGCCTCCCTGACACGAGTAGACTCCATAGAGTAGGCCAGGGGTCGAAGTCCTGCCTCCTGGGTACATCTGGATGAACAGATCGCTTTCTTTAAGCAAGTAGTCTCGCTGCGCTTGGGTCTTGGTGATCTTGCCCGGCCACTCTTTGCGGTCACAGGCGTCGCAGCAGCGGAGGCCATTTGCGAGAATGGCGCGGCGGACGGACTTCTTGCCGCAGAAGACGCAGTGTTTTTCGGACCAGGTTAAGAGTCCAGAGCGGCCGCGGAGGAGATTTGGTGATGGTGCGGTCTTGACTTTTGACTTGGACTTGGGTTTGCTGGAGGCCGGGGGCGTCTTTGGTTTGTATTTGGTGATGGAAGCGTGTTGGAGGAGAAAGGAGTGTGCCCAGGCGTTGACTGCGGCGCGGAGAGTGTGGTTCGTTGCGGCAAGGAAGTCGAGTGGATGAGAGCATGGCGGATCGTCCTGTTTCGGGAAGAGGATTCGATCGGGGAAGTGGGCGGGATACAGGTAGGAGATGACTTCGTCCAGCAGTTCAGGAGGGAGTGAAGAGAGGAGATCTTGGCCGTTCCCGTCGAGGGGAGAGTCTTGGGTCAGGTCGATTGTGGCGCGTGAATTCATGATGGCGTAGGTCATGGTCGTGTGGGATTCTTGCGCGGCTCAGTGGCGTTGTTCTATTGTCTGGTCCTGAAGCATGCTGTCTTCATCTGGCGCTGTTGCATGAACGTCGTCTGAACGGAAAGTGTCACAACGGCGAAGTTGGTGAACGTGACAATCTTATGTCAGCACCTTGCTCCACGCGCCGCCAAGACCTGTTCCTGAGCACGGACAGCGATGACGGCACTTCGAGTTACATCATTGGCAACCAAGTTCAAGTTCCCCACCAAGCTTGAAAACATCCATCACAGCTCTATTTCGTGCCTCACTTCTCCCCAATACGACCAACACACACTTTCCAACCAACATAACAACACACACACACACACCAATCAACATGTCTCAATCCAATGTCGGCAGCGCTGGTGTTTACGAGGCCGGTGATCAAAGGAACTCCGACGTCGAGGAGATCAAGAAGCTGCAAGAGGAGGAGCGCTTCCACGAGGGAAAGAAGAACTCTCACAACGCTGATGACCCCAGTACGACTCAGTCAAACCCGATGGATCGCTGAAGACATGTCTGACACTATCTCTAGAGGACGAGCGCTCCATCGCCAACAGACTGGAGCGTGAGTCCAAGCGCGACGAGGACGACTCCGCCAACAAGGACCTAAGCACCGAGGACAAGCTCGCCCAGATGGATGCCACCGCACCGGTAAGACATTGACACAGTCCTCGACACTATCACCCATACTAACGCAACCTCCAGGCCAAGGCCCACGGCAACGAGCCATCCAAGGGCGCCAAGATCGACCAGCAGCTCCGCGAGGAGGAGGAGGAGATCCTCAAGAAGAAGGGTGCATACAACCCTCAGTAGAGGAAGGCTCATCCACACCACTTGTCATGGCAAAAGCGAGGCGTACCAGAGGCTTAGCAGAGCGCAAGGAGTTTGGACACAGTCACCATACAGCAGTCTGTATTGAGGACGTCGGACATTTGAGTGCATAGAAAGGGCTTGTCCAGTGACGGAGCCGGCGCTCTTCGACGGAAAATGAAGTGAATGTTACGATTCAAGTGTTGTTGAATGTGTTCGTGATGCTGTTGGCCATGCTATCAATTCTGCCAGAGTCGCTCCCTTGAAGCCGTTATCAACTTGCGTTTTATTCAACTTCCGTCGACACTATAAGGCAGACTCATCGAGAGAGCTCAGTGTAGCCCTGCTGCGGCAGCCGAGTAAGTACATTCGCAGCGTCCACGAAGTACAGTGAGAGAATGATCGTGGTCAAATTCGGCCAATGCTCGTGTGCAGCTCGGACTTCCTGGCTCGGTCTCGGATTCGCACTTGCAGCTCTCGCGACCTCACGGTTGCCTGCTGCGTATCGACATCGTACAATCGATTCTCTCCATCACGCCGCTGTCGATTCCGTTCACAGTGATGTGGCCTGCTCTGTATCATACGTCAAGACCGGTTAGCCATTCATGAGCCCACGCCAGGACTTCATCGTGGCGCTGTCCACCACTTTACCCTGATCCCCCGACACTCCTCCGGATCATCAACAAACATGGGACAAGGGTACTCGTCCGTGACTCTACCGGCCGGTCCCTCTGCCATAGAGACCTCCGAACTCACAGACCTGACCTACGAGAAGACACTCGGCGGTGCTCGCTTCCTCCGGACCGTCCGGGCCAAACATTCTTCTGGAATCGTGGTCGCCAAGGTCATAACCAAGTCCAACCCTTCCGTCAGCTTCAAACGTTACTCCGCACTTCTTCGTGAGGAACGGCAAAAGCTGCGAGGCATCCCGAATGTCTTGCCATATGCTCGTATCCGAGAGACAGCCGCCTTCGGATTACTGGTCCGACAATTTGTTCACACCTCGCTTTACGACCGTGTGAGCATCCGCCCATTCCTGGAAGGCGTCGAGAAGAAATGGATAGCATTCCAACTGCTTTGCGCCGTGCGAGACTGTCATTCCCAAGGCGTATTCCATGGCGACATCAAGTCGGAGAATGTGCTGGTCACTAGCTGGGGTTGGGTATACCTGACAGACTTCGCATCGCAATTCAAACCGGTGTATCTGCCTGAGGACAACCCGGCGGACTTCTCATTCTACTACGATGCTTCCGCACGGAGAACATGTTACCTGGCGCCGGAACGGTTCCTGGCTGCTGGCGAGAAACCTAGGGAGGGGAATGTGGTGCAGTGGAACATGGACATTTTCAGTCTGGGCTGTGTCCTTGCGGAATTGTTTACCGAGTCGCCGACTTTCACGCTCAGTCAGCTGTATCGGTATCGCAAAGGAGAATACGACCCGACGGTGACGTTGCTGAATAAAGTGGACGACGAGCATGTGCGGAGTCTTATCAGCAGTATGATTCGCCTGGATCCGACGGAGAGGTGGCATGCGAGCGACTACTTGGATGAGTACAAAGAGAAGGTTTTCCCGCTGTACTTCTACAACCATCTGCATACGTTGATGCAAGAGATCACGGATCCGATGACTGGTCGGAAGGGTGGAGCGACCGCAGACAAGAATAACGGGATCTCTGATGAGCGTATCGACAGGATCTACAACGATTTTGAGATGTTGTCTGTGTCGCTGGGCTATCAGGATGCTTCGCCCACGGATCAGAGTGGGCAGTCGAATCCGGCATTCCGCACTGGACTGTTCCCAATGCAAGTCGACCTTCCGAACAGTCGACATACAGCGCAGTCGGCACATCACTTGACGGGCGAGAATGGGACATTCGTTCTGTTGAATGTCATCACATCTGCGATGCGGACTTGCGCAAGAGCGGCTTCAAAAGTGCGGGCATGCGAACTACTGCTTGCGTTCGCCGAAAGACTACCAGACGAGGGAAAGCTGGACCGAGTGCTCCCGTACATCATTCCACTGCTGGAAGATCCAAACGACATGGTTCTTGTGGCGGCTCTCCGAACCATGACCCAAATCCTCGCCATGGTCACTGTCGTCTCACCAGTCAACTCCTTCCTCTTCACGCAATACATCTTCCCAAAACTGCAAGTCTTCGTCAAATCGACGACATTCAAGAAGTACTCTCTCGTCAGAGCGACCTACGCAGCATGTCTGGCCAGCCTCGCCGAAACAGCCTCACGCTTCCTGGACGCCATGCAAGCTCTCAAAGCAGAAGGCTCTCTCCCATCCGCTGAAAGAGGCGGTGATACAGATGAAGACTACACAGTCGACCCGGAGGCTTATGACGCCACCCGCCTCGAAATGCTTGAGCAGTTCGAAGGTCAGACGAAAGTCTTCCTCACCGACACCGACACTGCCGTCCGCCGAGCATTCCTCACTTCCGTATCTAGTCTATGCGTTTTCTTTGGTGAAGCTCGCGCCAGCGACATCATCCTCAGCCATCTCAACACCTACCTCAACGATCCCGACTGGTTACTCAAGCGAGACTTCTTTAAGACAATAGTCGGTGTGGCGGTGTACATCGGCAGCGCAAACTTGGAAGAATACATCCTGCCACTCATGCTGCAAGCTCTGACCGACCCGCAAGAACTCGTTGTCGAACAAGCCCTGCGATCAATGGCTAGCATGGCTGAAATGGGTCTCCTCCAACGCTCGAAGATATGGGAACTCATCGATACCGTGGCGAGGTTCCAGATGCATCCGAATTTCTGGATCAAAGAAGCAGCGTGCCACCTCATTTCTGCTGCAACGACGTACCTGTCCATGGCGGACGTGAGAATCTTGGTCGCACCGCTGATTCAGCCGTATCTGAAAGTGCCGATTGGCAGTCTGACTGAAACAGAGCTGCTGGACGCCTTGAAGAAACCGCTGCCGAGAGCGGTGCTGGATTTGGCGGTGCAGTGGGCGGGGAGGGTGGAGAAGAGTGTGTTCTGGAAATCGGCCAGGGAGTCGAAACAACTATCTTCGCCAGGTGTTGCACAGATGCCGCCTCAGTCCTCCGTGGCGGGGTTGGGATCGAAGTCGTTCGCAAAAGTGCCTAAAACGGAAGAGGACGAGCAGTGGCTCGGACGACTGCGGAATGCGGGCATGACTACCGAAGACGAGATGAAGCTGCTGGCATTCAGAGAGTATATCTGGCGCTCGGCGCAGCGGTCGAAGCGAGATGATGGGAACAGTCAGGATGGGAGGTACGAGCAGATGATCACCTTGTCTGCTCTGAAGATCACGCCGCAGACGGTGATTTTTGAGAATAGCCTGGAGGCGTATGAACAGCATTCGCAACGGCAGGAGGAGGAGAGGACGATTGTGGAGGCGATTGAGGAGGCTTCTACGGTTGATGCGAGGAAGAAGCCGGATGAGGAGGATGTCTTGGATGTGAGGAGTGCGGATAGCAGGACCACTGCGGGTATGCCGATCGATCAGCGGAGAGTCTCAGGATTGAGGTCGAAGAACTCGGGAAGTCTTTCTTCATCACCGAGCTCGGGCATCGGACTGCTGGGGAGGGATGTTGACAGAGCTTTGCGGCAGAAGGGTGCCGCGGCAGGGCTTCTCGGAGGAGCCGATCTGCGTGTGAAAGCACAGGCTGAAGTTGCTACGGATGACACGACTGCGACGGGGAGACTGAACTCCCCTCACCCGGCAAGTCGCAAGCCGTCACCCACGCCGAATGCCGACTCAAGACCTTCCACTGCAAGGACTGTCAGCCACAGGTCTGTGCACAACTACGCTGGCAACGATCCGACAGTGCTCAAACTCCTCGATGCGGTCTACGTTGACACCTTTCCCATCGACGCAGCCGACTTCGGACCGGTCGTCCAAGTCAAAAGCGGCCTCATCCCCTCGAACAGCAACCAACCCAACACCGGACCCTGGCGCCCACAAGGCCAACTCATCGCAGTCTTGGGCGAACACACAGCAAAAGTCACCCGCGTCCTCCCCGCGCCCAGCCACCTCTTCTTCCTCACCGCCTCCGACGATGGCACAGTCAAAGTCTGGGACACCGCCCGTCTCGAACGCAACATAACCCACCGATCCCGGCAGACCTACCGTCTCCATCCCGGCGTCAAAGTCACCTCCCTCTGCTTCGTCGAAGGAACCCACGCTTTCATTTGCACCGGCTCCGACGGCAGCATCCACGCCGTCCGCGTCGACGTAACAGAATCCAATTCCACTGCCCGCTACGGTAAACTGCGCACCATCAAGACCTGGAATATCCCAGCCCTGACCTCCTCCTCCTCCTCTTCCCCGGAACATGCCCTCTGGTCCGAACACTTCCTCGCCTCCCCCACCTCCACCCTCCTGATCACCACCTCGGCAAACCGCATCCTCGCCTTCTCTCTCAAACATACTTCCCTGCTCTACTCCCTCCGCGTTCCCTCCCCGCACGGCTCACCCTCCACATTCTGCATCTCCCGCCGCCGCGACTGGTTACTCGTTGGCACCACGACCGGCGTCCTGCATCTCTGGGACTTACGCTTCCATGTCCGCTTAAGGTCGTGGTCGTTTGCCAACCCGGCGCCGATTACACGGTTACAGTTGCATCCAAGCCGCAAGAGTTCGAGGAGGAATATGTTCTGCATGACGGGCGGAACTGCTGCGGGGGAAGTGAGTGTTTGGAGTTTGGAAAAGGCGGTTTGTTTTGAAGTTTATCGGGCGGAGGGGAGGGAGAGGGTGGATTTGAGGGACTACGAGTTGAGGAATCTGGATGATGAAAAGGGGGATGCGCCGCTTGCGAGGGCGATGGAGGGCGATGGAGGGTTGAGCAAGAGTGCGTTTGCGTTTGCGACGTTTGCAGCCCAGACTTCGATCAAAGATCCGGAGGTACAGAGTGCGTTTTTCGTGGCGGGCGGGCCGGATGGGAAGGTGAGGTTTTGGGATTGTGAACGGTTGGAAGGGTGTTCTGTGGTTTGCGGGAACGAGGGTGACCAACAACCTACTTATCAGTTCAGCCAACTCAGTTTGGATACGAGGGTCTGCACCGAGCGAGACGCGGATACGCCGACTGGTGGAGGCGGAGGGGTGGAGTCGAGTCCCGTTGGCGGTGGTGGGAAAGGGAGAGCGACGGGTGGGAATGTGGATAGGAGTGGGGATAAAGCGAGGGTGTCTTCGCGGTATGAAGTGATCCGGACGAGTGCAAGGAATTTGATGAGGAGGCATTTGGATCTGGTGACGGATGTGGCGGTGGTGGAGAGGCCGGTGGGGATGGTTGTTAGTGCGGATCGGGGGGGAATGGTTTTTGTGCATTTGTAGTAGGGGGGATGGGCGTGTGCCGCTGGGGTGGAATCTTCCACATTGCGATGAGCGACGCAGAGGGTGAGAGGCATGGTAATTGATCAACGAATTTGCTCCGGACCGAGTCGTTTGCGAACCGCAGTCCGTGGATGGTGCTGTGGGTCTGCGAGTCTCCTCTAACTTATCCTTCATCCTCGAGACTTCATCCTCGAGACTTCTTACAGCAACCTACCAGCACCTTTCAGTTTCGATCCCAGAGTTGCGCTTCGTCCTTCCCGACGGGAATATTAGAACGTCGAACACATTGGCGGCACACGCCGTGGTAACGGTCTGCGTTTCTTGCTCGCGATACTCTGCGCTCAACGTCCGCGAGCAGATCGAGCGCCCACATGACAGGACACACTGTTCTTCGGCGTTCTGCGGGCGACTCCGACGACTCCTCCATGCCTGCGCACTCGCTGTTCACGCAGACCAATATGTCACTCCCACTACTCAGCCTTCCGACCGAGCTCTTCTCGGACATTCTTGTCTTGGTCACGTCCGTCTCGGTCACATCCGGCTACAAGGAAGGCAGCGGCGCAGAGGCTCGACCATCAGCCTCCGGCGCCCTCCGTGCGCTCTGCCTCACATGCAAGCCTCTCCTCGAGCTTGCGCGACCCCTTCTGTACGAATATGTGCAACTCGACAGACATTACGTCTATTGCCTCTCATCGTCCCGCCTTCACCATCACCAATGTTGAAGACTTCGGCGAGATCTGGACGCGTCAGCCTGCTGTACCCATTCTCTACTTCACGGCGTTTTCAGTCCTCACTGATCTCGAGATCGACGCTCAATTGCTGTTGGGAGAGTCTGGACTATCCGCGCTTCCGACTCACCTGCGAAAGCTCACTCTACACTTGCATACCAACCTTTCCAGCCTGGGACCCACGCTCGTGCAATTCCGCCGAGTCATGAGTGGAGAGCTCGAGTACTTAAGGCCAGCAAAGACCGGCGTTTCATGTTTGGCTATGATGGCGAAGATCCTCCAGCCTGGCCTGTTCTGCAAGCTTCGAGCAGAATTGAGACTCTGAGCTTACTGCGCTCACCACTGGCGCACGATAAGCTCTACGACGTTATCACAGCTTGCGCCTCCTTGACAAATTTTCGGTACGGAATTGAGACAGAGCGGGCAGAAAAAGGCGATGAGTGGCATTTCGCGGTACCGTTTCTCACAGGAGTGTTCCGCGACGGGCTTCGCCAGCACGAGGCGACGCTCCAGAATCTATCGGTCACGAATCTCGCGGATGGCGGACATGTCTAGGGGTCGATTAGATGCGGCGGCGGCATAATTGCAAGTTACTCAGGAGTTTCAGATGGTCTTCCCATCGTGTTCTCCACGGCCTGTATGGCCGAGTACAGTTCCGCATCTTGACCTGACTAGATAGTGTCATCTGATACGCAGGAGAAATCATGAGATAGTTCAGGGCGTGCAATAAAAGTGAAGCAGGGGCTTACCATGTCGTCCTGCTTCTCAGAAATGCTGCTTATAGCCTCGTCAGTATGGTAAAGTCCTGTACTCAGAACAAAGAGCCAACCCAGAGAAGTCAATCGTGAAACACAAAGCGATCGCCCGATCCGGCGATCACCTTGGCGCAAGCGCCAATGCTGTCTTTCTGAATAGATCAAAAGATCTTTGCTTGGGCATAGCCTTCTCGAGTCCAAGGCACTGGGCAGAGAGACAAGATTTATAGAACAGTGCGCGTAATAAATCCAGATTTGTTTAAGGTATATGTAGACAAAATTTTCTCCGTCACCATCACATGGGTAAAGCGGACAGCTTCATTCTCTACCAAGAGCTTATTCTAGTTCCGGATTATGACCGAATGGTAAAGCCATGTGATATCTTTTTCTTCGTTTGGCCGCAAAAGCTCTGCCAAGACATTCAGGGGCGTCTGGGTCCGATTCCAATATTAGATTGGCTTGCATTCAGTTTTGGCCGCCAAAATCTAGCATCATTCGTGGTAGCTTTCAATAAGCTATCACAAACAGCAATGCACTGCAAGCCTTTTCCTCTTCGAAACTTACCAAGGCTTGGCCTTGTTTTGCGCTGCCAACTGCAACGTCTCCTCAAGCTGCGCCGCAGACCCGATGGTCAGAAATATACAATGTGCATACTTGGTCTCCGTGCTTTACCGAAGCTATACGCGGTGTTGCGGCATCAGCGCTGCCATGAGCTGCAAGCGCAGGACTGGTGCACGTTTGACTTCTGCCGAAGATAACCCGGCTGTCACATGCCAGCATGGGACCCTTGTAAGTGGTAGGTGAATGGCGCCTAGCGCAAAAGATTTTTCTCGTCCGCCTATAACATATATCCTATCTTCAATAAGACGTGAACCAGACATCATCAACATCTTCTCGAGTCGACTCGAGTTATCGTTGCACACGGCTGTTGAGAACATCAAGATCTACCTACAGGCTTACTGCGCTCAGTGCGCACCTATCGACATTTCTTGCGCGCATCAACGCTCCCAGGATCGCATCGAGGCCTACCACACACAGGAAATTCGATCCTGCAATCCTCCGTCACAAGCGCGTCATTGTGTCCCGCACGAGCCCCTCATCTTGCTCAGCGCAATACACTCTGGTCTAGGTGACGAGATTCATCAACATCGCAGAGACGATACAGCATCCACCATCATGCCAAATCTCCTCGACCTGCCGGACGAGCTTTTGTCCGTTATTCTCTCTCACCCGCCCCCACCCGCCTCGACACTACCATCATGCTTCCTTCCCAGAAGCTTCTCCGACATCGAGTTGCTTGTCGCATCGCTTTCGTTCTATCGAAGCCTGGCTCAGACCTGCAAGCGCATGCTCTCCCTCGCGCAACCACTCCTTTACCACTCCCTCGCCCTCAACAGCCTCCGCATCGATGAATGGGACGATCGCTCCATGGACCACTATCCAAACACGCATCTGCTTGCCCGTACCCTCTGCGAATCACCGCACTTGCGGGCCTTGGTGCGCAAAATCGACATTCCAAATTGCGCAGCACAGGAGACGGGTCGCGATTTTGAGAAAGATCACATCGAAGATGTGTTCCGCCAGGTGCTTCACCCGATCCTGAGCGGATATGGAGACTTCTACGACCTGCTCATGTACGGTCTGGGTCAGTGCTGTGGAGCAGCAGATGCTGTCGTTGTCATGCTCTTATCGCCAAATCTGAAAGAGGTGACTCTGAGTTGGAGTGGAACCAGGCAGTGTTACTAC
This sequence comes from Zymoseptoria ardabiliae STIR04_1.1.2, assembly GCA_000223765.2. Lineage (NCBI taxonomy): Eukaryota > Fungi > Ascomycota > Dothideomycetes > Mycosphaerellales > Mycosphaerellaceae > Zymoseptoria > Zymoseptoria ardabiliae. The sequence goes on from AFIV01000359.1 coordinate 57,312, forward strand.
AACGCTCGCTTGGGAAGTGACTGTCAAATGGCCCTCGTGGGCGAGGCCTTGCGCATACTCTCTACAACACAAGTTCCTGGCCACATCGCGCCCAGGCCGCTCCTGGCCCTCAAACACATAAGTGTTAATGGTTGGCAGAAGAATCGACATTCCCGCCACCCTGCAGCCCATGCTTCGCCGGACATTCTCATCAATATCATGCAGCTGCCTGGCTTACAATACATCGAGGCGAGCTATCTCGAACTCAGGAACTCTTACCCCGATATCATGCAGACCCTGCAGACTGGTTCGAGCCAGGTCAAGTCCCTCAAGTTGTCGAAAATGTCGCTCGCATCCCCCTGGCTGAAGAACATTGTGAGGAGCTGCCGCGGACTCGAGATTTTCTCTTACGAGGCACAGAAGGACGATTGCACGATCGACTTGAATGCAGTACGAGACGCGCTCATCGGTCAAGAGAGCACACTACGAACACTCTGCGTCACAAATTTTGCCGATGGGCAGCCAAGGTGGACGACACGGTCTTCACTTGGATCTCTGGCCAGCTTCGTGTATTTGACACGATTGGAAGTGGAAGAGAGCGTACTCCCGGGACTGCGTGGAGACATGCAAGCATGGAGCGTCGTGGACATGTTGCCGCCGACGCTCCAGACTTTGGTTCTCCACACCTCCCGGGACGCCAACTGTCTGACAGCGATCATCACGAACCTCGCTCCACTGCAGAGTGTTGCACTCGGCGAACTTGTCATCTCCTGTCCGCTGTATTCCGTTGAGCACGGGCGATCCCACTACCTCAACAACGGGCCCGCTAGGCTGCTCTACCCGTCTCAACTGCTGCTACTCCCCAATGGTGGTTCTTTTCAAGTCGTCGAGACACCTGAGGTGAATCGCATGACACTCACACTCTCTGGTCTTCAGAAGTACGGCTGTGCAAGCCTTCAGGGTCTGGCGAACCAACTCGCAGGAGGCGGGCTCCAGGCTCTGATCAGGGAGTAGATGTTGAAGACATGAAATGACGAAGTGGCTCTTAACGAGGCTGTTCTGCGTACACGAGGAAGAAACTGCGCCTGGGAAAGAAGTCGCCGAATTGGAAGCAGAGATTGACTTCGGAGATGCGCTAGTAAGCTTGTTCAAACAAATCGAGACAGGCCCTCTTCGAGTGCAGAGATCATAGCGGAGACGGCAGTAAGTCTGTACATAAAAGCTTACATGTATCTTAGTCTGTTTATGTGTTTCGATCATTCAAATCATGTACCATGCGTCCAATCTCTCAAGGTCGTCAGCAGCAGTGGGTCCTGAGATCTGAATACCACCCAAGGGATGGACGTCAAAGATATACAGAACCTGGACAAAACCCAAAAGAACAAAGCTGATCTTAAAGAGTTCATTGTTGTTTATTGCTCTTCCGCTCAAACCAGAACCGTCATTAAACTAACTAGAGACTCGGCTCGAATCTCGAATCTGTACAGATCCCGCAAAGTTATGCCAAATGCAAAGGCTGAGTCGCCACACCAGTATGATATGCAGACGCCGCATTTCAGGTAACCTCGTCGTTCCGTTGATCCTTGCGTGTCTTGTCGCCGGTTCTCCAATGGATTCCCCGTGCGCTCTCGATACCTTCTTCATAGATTCGTCGACATCCTAGTCTATCTTCCTGTGGATTCTGCCGTCGCTCGCCTTAGTCGCCTGACCGACTTTCCTCCCGCCTGTTCATCACTCGGCTGGAATTCGCAGTCACAGGCCTTTCGAACGCTGTGAGACCGAACTTTCCAAGAAAAGATCTTGGAGCTGAGTGTTAATGATCTTTTCCACCCCGTTGAGCCTGATGGTCGCCGACAAATGTTCGAGGCTCAGTTCTGGCCACGCTTGCAGATCCCAGCATGCCAAAGAGATACGCGCGATACTTTCACTTGGCTTTCTGTCATAGTGTTGCTCGTCCCAGCCAATGGAGAAGAGTCGATCCGTCCTCGGCATCTCATCGGCGCGGAAGAGAAGCTCACGGATACGCTCATCTGCCTTTGATGCTGGAAACGCGATCTCCATACGCTGTAGACCGTGACGGCGTTGCGGGATGAGCGGAAGCATCAGGTCTGGGAGTGGAGAAAGATCGGTGTTGGAGTGAATTTTGATGTGCGTGAGACTCCCTGGCAAGAGCTTCGACAGAAAATCTCTTGGTGGTGGGGCTCCAAAAGTGTACACATGCAGCAGATTCCAATCGATTTCGAGATGTGCGAGCTGCTTGAAGTCCAAGAAACTCGTGAAAGGCCGATATCGCCACATTTGATCGACCTGATCGTCGGAGTAGGTAATCGAGATGGATCTGAGGGAGTCCTTCTGGATGCGAACAGCGCTTTGAAGGTCTTGTGTCGCCATATAATCTGCAGCCTGCATACCTTCGTACAGATGCCAGGAGTGCACATGTCGAATCTCGTAGCGAAAGTCCCGCAGAGCTTCGCAGGTCTCCAGAATGTTTTTCATCAACCGCACAGATGGCTGTGACTGCAAGATCTCCAGTGACCTGAGTCCACTGTGAGACTTCGTGAACGGTCGGGTTGCTTGCTTGATGTCTGAACTTGAGCACGCGGGAACACCACGGATCGTCAGCTTGTTCAGGCCGGGGAGATTCATGACTTTTGCTAGATCTCGCAATGATCCCCTGGGAGTGGGCTCGCCGAATTTGATCTTGCGCCGATCTCTGTAGTGCAATCCGTCCAGCTGCACGCTCTTCAACTGCGCAAAAGCACCCGTAGCAAGCTTCTTGTCCGACCAGACTGCGTGTAGTGCACGACCCCATTCATTGTGCATTGGACAGATGTCCTCGAAGTCTGCAGTCGTCTGTAGTACTAGCGATTGAAGCTGAGTAGCGAGTACTATCAAGAACATGACTTCCGCTCCACCGCAGGGGCCATCATATTCCCCCACGATGAGCTTGTTGAACAGCTTCGTATTGTGTAGTCCTGTCCTCAGCTTGGCATGGAAGACCTTGGTCTCGGCACCGTCCAGCGTCTCACTGATAGGTTCAATCGGGCCCCAGAGGTGTCCACCGCCTGGTGAGTCCGCCGCGCATGGAGTCGCGGTGATGTGACGGATCAGGAGGGCAAATTGTGGCTTTGTGCAGAGTGTGCGTACGAGTTTGTTAAGTGATGGTCGGCCGGCGGTGTTGATGTTCATGCGCTCGTACAGGAATGGATTGACTGCAAGATTCAGAGCCTTGCACGTCAGGCTTAGACTGTGGAGAGCTCGGTTCCCGGGTGATTCGCGCTGGTCGATGCCCTTGTCGCAGCCGATGATGGTGAGCATATGATCGTGCAGTTCTGTTGGTAGCCGAAGGAATTCAGGTTTCTTATTTGGAATTGAAGTGAAAGTGCTGGCGAGGCCGGAGACGTCTTTGAGTGTACTCATAGTGTCGAGGACGCACAAATGCGCAATGTCGTGAGGTCAATGCGCTGTCGACGCGCTGTCGACGCGCGGTGGATGCGCTGTCGATGTGCTAAACCTTACGCACTAATACTGATGCGCCGATGTATAATTTCCTCGCGCTGTTGAGGACAAAGAACCTCCTTTTGCAGATGAAGCGCTGACGGTGAGCGCAACTTCGCGTATAAGTTGTGATGCGCGGTCCGGTGTCGGTGTATGAGGTTGAGAGAAAAAGTCTCGAGGGAAAAAAATGGTTGTAGATGTCAAAGTTTGTATGCGCACAAGATGGAGAACATCTGGCAGGAGCGGAATGAGTCAGCCATCTAGCAACATTCACCTGAAGTGCTTGGCGTCCCTGACTTTCACATGCTTGCAGTTGAAACCTAAATTAGCATCGACGTATATGAAAAGTCACCAAATGAATATAGTTGTCAGAGACCTGCTTCTGCCCCTACAGTCGCAATGCGCCCTTTTATGACGAGCGTGGTCGAGAAACAAACTTTCCATTGTTTGCTAGTCGAGAGCAAGGAAGAAATCGTATGGTCAGTCCGGCATCGAAGTTGCAGCTCTCCGACGTGGATAGAGACTGTAGTGATTCTGTCCCCAACAATTTGGAAGGCAATCGATGACTTGCCTCTTGTTCTGTGGCGCCTACTAAGATCTAACACATTATGCTCAATCGAGCGCAGAAGGCCAAGTATTACTAACGGTGACGTTGAGTATGCTCTAATAATTGCTGGTTGTTCAAAGAAACTACTTAGTTCGCTGTGATGACGCCCATGTTTCATGCCCCCTCAGACGAAGCCTCGCCAGCTGCCGGTGCAGATCCCACATCCTCGATCTCGTGGCCTCCTTGTGACCCAGCCAGCTCAGCTGCGAGTGCGATCCCCTCAAAGTCTTCCATCAAAGCCTCTCCAAGCACACTATCTGAGTCCCAAACATCTGGTAGCTGAAGCTGGACGATACCCTTGATGCCATTCGTCAAGATCTCGTTCGCTAAAGGTCTGAGACCATCCGGCCACGTCTGCAAGGCCCAAATGCGAAACTCAATAAGTTTCGCACTGAGGCTAGACTCAAAGTTCAGGTAGTATAAGCGATCTCCCCATGTCATTCTGTCGACGTGGCGCAAAATGTGGAGGTATTCGCTGTTCAGCCTGTCGACACCGGCAAACTCATCAAAGTACATGGGAAAGCTGACAGAGGCCTTTTCCAACCCCCGCGGTAGAAGGGATTCTAGCTGAAGAAGGATACCGCCAAGCTTGTTCACTTGACCATAAGTGACAATGCTCAGATCCTTTAAGCTCGGTGGCAAGATTCGGGGGAAGTCGCACTCATCCAGGTTCCCGCTACCAACAAGTAATTGCTTGTCGATCACCAGCTTTTTCATCTGTTTGAACTCCGCCAGAGAGACTTCAGATAACTCAAGAGGCCAATATTTACCTCGACTTCCCTGGTTCGTGATAGTCAAGGATTCCAGGTGACCTTTATGTTGCCGAAGAGAAGAAAATATCAATCCTGGACTGGCATGCCCATATCGAAACCCGCTCCCTCCATCACATAGTCGAATGTGCGCAATTCACTGCAGTTCTCGATCACTCCGCACATTGTATTGTCTCGAATGCTGGCCTTAACCAAGCTCAGTGTTGTGATGGTGTTTGACTGCCCCACGCCGAGCCAATTGTCGATCGGATAGTCCACGACACCGCGACCGTGCAGTGTGTTCAGCGCCGGAAGTATGCCAACAGCTCCCAGTAAGGTCGAAGAGTACACCTGCACCTCTTCCATTGTTTCGTTGTGGCCACTGATGTCCAAATGATGTAGCGTTGAAAGGATTTTCGGACCAAGCTTGGCTCGAATCTGCGGCCGCCGCAAGGCGCTGAAGAATCCCACCAGTAGTTCTGTTGAGGACTCGTGCGTCGGGCTCCTGGAATGGATCTCACGCTGACATTGCCAGTGACGGGCGGTCATGACCGACAAGGTCGTCAATCGTGTTGCGCGCAACAAAATGACTGCCAGATCTGCATGGCAGCATCTTCGTTTTGAGGCTTTCGAGACGTTCCGAAAAGCAACTGACAATCCACAGAGCGGCGTAAGGACATCTTCGATGGCCCCTTCCAGATCTCTCTCCATTGAGTCGGTCATTGCACAAGGCATCGAGATGATCGTTCGAATCATACTGCCGATCGAAGGCTTCTCGCACACCGTACGGGCGAGCAGATGCGGGCCTCCATTTATGTCCAGCTTGAACAATTGGGAAAGCACAATGTTCCTGTAGAGGCTTGTACGAGCGACGGATAGGAGAGATCGACAGGTCAAGGCCAAGCTGTAGAGTGTGCCCGTGCCAGTCCATTGGCCTGCCGGACCTTTAGCGCAGTATGAGGAGGGAGCGCTGAAGGTATCGAAGATCGTTTGAAGCAGTTCAGGAGGCAGGCCCAGGAGACCCTTGATGACTATGCTAGGGGCTGACGAGAGTTCCGGTGATGATTGATGCCGAGATAGTGGCCTGTGCTCCCCCGTAGTATGCGAAGCCATGATAATGATTTGGTTCTGGAGATCGGACCGATTGTGACGGTGGGAGTGCAGGTCAGCCGCACGATGTTGGAAGCCTTCGATTGTCAACGCTGAGGGTGGTTTGTAGTGAGCAGGTCGTTGCATCGATACTTGGGCGCCGCGAGAAGAGCTATGAATGAGGCAGAAAGTCCATGTGCCCTGCAAAGCTGCTGTATTCATGTGTGCAGTACGCCAGCCGTCTTCAATGACCCATCGCGTCGATTGCCACATCACGACCGTAACCTTTCCCTCGTACACTCCGAACCGTCAGGTGGTCTACGAACGTGCCTTGGGTTGACAATGTACGACCATAAGATGGCGCGATTGCAAGTCTGCACACAGATCTGCATTAGTACTTGCTCTGACCCGACGTGTTCGTCCGTGCCTCGATTGCTGCCCCTTGACCATGTCACCTGTGATCTCCTCGAAGTATAAAGCAGCGGCCTGTAGCTTGAAATCTGATTCGTATCCCTTGACGAGTACCTCTCCAGCATTCTTTCAGTCAGCACGTTGTAAATGGAGAGGGAACAGCAGGCCATGGCGGTTATCGGATCCGATGAACAAAGGGATGTTGCGTATGAAAGAAGGAACGAGCAATAAGAGCGTGGTAACCTGTAAGACATTCATTGTTCTCGATGTATAGCGAGGGGCCCTCGTGCTGGTTTGTTGTGACCTTCTTTGATGCTCCTTTCATGAACGCAATTAACCGCTACAGTGACACTGTGCCCTCCACTGGTGATAGTCGGACAGTGACTGATTTCGTGAGTAGTCAACAATTCATACCAAATCATGACCCGCACATGCAGGATCCAGGCTAATCAAAGTAACTCCAAAAGACTATGGTCCGCTCCAGGGACCAGGAACAACCCACATCAGCTAGACCCAGAGGGCGGATTTTGTTGTCCTGATTAGCGCGCAAAGGTCAATAGAACAAAATCATCGCATCGGACTCCGGAGGTCCGCTCTCAAGTAGAGTGACCATTCCTGACATTCGTCACCTTCGGATCTTCATCTTGTGTACTTCCGTGGAGCCTGTCGTTGCCAGCGTAGGAAGTCCACGACTCTGTTCTTGATGAGACGCTGAGCGAGTTGCTCAAGTTCGGAAGTACTCCAGAGTTTCAAGTCCCAGAAAAGCATTGAGATGCGCTCTTCTCCACAGTACGATCCGTAGCCGAACGAATAGCGCAACTTGCAGCTCGGGTCCTTCTTGAGAGTACAGAACATCGGTGCATGCATCGTATCCAGCTGATAGTGTCCGTTGATCATGATCTCCTCCCAATACACAGGGAATGTGACCTTCAGGAACTCCAAGCCGCAAGATTGAAGCGGACTGAGCTGTAGTAGTGTCCTGCCGAGCGTCTGCAAGTCGTCGTATGTGTGCACCACCAAGTTGTGCAACGTTGGGGGGAGGATGCTGAGAATACCGCGAGTGTTGTGTGCCAGACTTCCGCCATGTCCGCCCAGGAGATGGTCTTCTATCTCGAGACATCTAAGCGTACCCAGCTCGGCGAGAAAGCCGATCCTGGGTTGTCGACGAAACACGGAGCCATGATTGGGCAAGTTTGTGAGGGTCAAGGTGTGAAGAGCCTCGCTTTGACCAAGAAGTGGGCCGCGAAGAGCTTCGATCGCAAGAATCGGGCCGGTCGGGGGTTTAGCATCATCACCCCAGTGGTCGACCTCCAGTCGGAAGTCTTCTAGGCCAGAAACAGATCTTACTGCATTTACCACAGTGCTCGCAAAAACTTGGGACTGCGTGAGTGTCAATCTCTTGAGGTCAGCGTATACCTTGCCGTTGGATGATAGGCCGGGACTTGGATCATGGTCGACGTCGACAATTCCACGCATCTTCAGCGTCTGTAGACCAAGTAGCTCGACAACTCCGAGCATAAGGCATGACAAGCCGCTTGAGCAGAAGTTGAATATCCGCCGTCGCCCAAATACTTCATCCCATCAATTTCGGTCTCTTCCAGTGCAGCATATGATCCGACTGCTTGTCGTGCCAGGCTAGTTCTCGACCATACAGCTTCCAACAAGTCCTGACATCCTTTCCACCATGGACAGTTCTTGCTTTCCCACGATTCGATCACTACTTTCTTGGTCCGAGTAGCAAGATAAAGAACAACCACAGCCTCCAGACCACCACAGCTGCCCGTCAACTCCCCTCACCAGTTCTACTTCGAACCATGGAAGCTGCTCGGTCACGGAGACGTCTCTAAAAGCTTCCTGCGCACTTTTGAATCCAAAGGTAATGACTCCAGGACTTTCTTGAAGTCTTTTTGTCCTCGGAATTGTGTTCTTCGAGCGCACCGACTTCATCGTGACAGTAGTCGGTTCGGCTGTACTCGCGGCCTTTCTTCTGATTCTCCATCTCTCGTCTGCGCGGCGCAGTGTGACGGGCACACCACCGCACCGTAATCTCTTTGATGAGAGAAGCCAGCTACGGCGCGTTGCAAAGTGTGCGCGCCAGCCGTCGAGTCGAGACCTGGTGAAATTCAATGCTGTTCAGGGAGACGCTGTGATACAGCTGTTTGCGAGCGGAGGGAAGTAGCGTCTTGCAGGAAAGACAGAGCGCCTTGAAGGTCTCCATGGCGGCAACTTCATCCTCACACCGCGCGCCGCTTGCCGGACGGAGACGGCTGAATATTCCATCAAGGACCTCGGGCGGGATGTTTTCAATTACGCTCGACATCGTTGCGTGCCTGGTGGCAGCGACTTGTGTTGTTTGTTGGTGATACTGCTTCCGCGCAAAGATGGCGCAAGCGCTGGAGCGTGTGTGATGCTCTCGTGTGAGAAAAGAAACCAGCAGAACTCGTTGGGAGATTCTGTGTGACTGTGTAGTCGCAACGAAGAGCAAGTGAAGTTTTTGCAGCTTTGGCTGCGCCACGGCTCAGTCACGAGATTCAAGTCGGAGACTGCACGTGACTGCGCTCACAGCGGCAAGGAATGAAATCGGCTGTCCGACTTTTGTTGGGTCGTCGCAAGCGGAGCGGGAGTCGGAGGAGAGCCTATGAGTACGTTCGGCAGTGGAATCCTCTGATGCAAGCTTGGAGACCAAACTGAGCGGTGAGCAAACATGTCCGTAGACTGAGAGAATTCCAATTTCTCCCAAGGCTTAAATTGCTCAATCGCGATGTTGCAGCGTCTGTTGCCATGTTCCATCGCTTGAACTCCTATCAACCTTCTCATAACGGGGCCAGCTTGAAGTCGGTGCCAACTTCCGGACAATGGCATTGACGGCTCACGAAGAATCTTCGGAGCTTTCCAAAGTTCGCACATCTTCATTTTCTCAAAATAAATGCCTCTAGTCGTGGTTCGGGTACGCCGTAATGCAGATCGCCACTTTTCACATGTGATGATCGGCAGCTAGCGCTGTTGGAAGTGAATTGGCTGACTCAGCGGCTGGACTGGTCTGTGCCTACCAGTACCTTATACTCAATTTCTTCAAACGCTCTAAACTTGACTCGAACATCGCCATCAAATTCAATCCCTCAGCACGCCCCTTTGAGAATCTACACCGCGGTGACCGCGCCAGCTTGGTTGCGCCATATCTTGATCTGACTGGCTCGCCCGTCTACCACGCTTGATCTCTGGACTTGCCCACAGCCGGCACGGACGCCAACGCGAGCGTACCCAGAATGTTACAGTCAACTGTGGGCGTGCGCTTATCTGCGCTGCCTGCTGTCTCTCCAACGACTGTCCGAATGACGAATTCGCTCCTCGACTTCCCGCCTGAATTAATCGACTACCTCATCGAAATGATCGCCATCGACCACCCGAGCCAGTCTACGCGAGATATTTTCAGCGCGCTCCGCCTCACCTGCAAGGACCTTCTTCGTGTAGCGCGTCCTGTGCTCTACAGCTCCGTGTATCTCGACCGACCCAAAAGCCACACTACCACATCCACTCGCCGACTCGCGCACACCCTCTACACAGCTCCGCATCTGGCTCTACTCATCCGACATATCTCCACTGCCCCTGCAAGTGAGTCCACCCACAAGTCACGCGGAATGCGCCGCTTCATCTACCGCGAGAGTACTGCCCGTCAAGAAGAGCTTTCGGGGTTCGAGGATGCTTTGAGATCTGCAGTGCACGGCAAGGCAGGATCATCTGCGATGAAAGCGACTATTGCACAAGGCTATGACCTTGGAGTTTTTCAAGTTGATCTACTGTACGTGCTGCTCATGGCAAGGCACGCTCGCTCCGTAGCACTCCCAACAAGCGGTCTTTTCTGGCCCGTTCTAGGTAGGGACTGGAGCGAAGTTGCAGTCACCATGCCATTGAGACTGTTGTGGTCGAAACAGAATCTTCAAAATCTCCCTGCAGGCAGTCTGACGCACTTGCGAGAGCTCAGCATTAACGCTAGAGAGTACACGATATCTCGGGCGAATCGTGAGGCGTACGATGTTTTCCAACCACAAGGGGACGTGACAATGCTCTCCGCAGTGATGGAGCTGCCAGCGCTGCGTCGGCTGTGCGCTAAAGGTTTCGCTGCCCAAAGGTCACCCGCTGTATGGCCACTTTCCAAGGCATCAAGCACAGTCCGATCCTTGAGCCTTTTGCAGTCCAAGCTCACGCCGATGATGATGACAACCGTGATCGATACCTGCGCTACTATGGAAGAGTTCTTCTACGAGATTGAGCGCACAGATGCGGAGAGGTGGACTGAAGAAGATCAAATTGGCGGCACTTTGGCTCTTCACGACGCTCTCTACCAGCACCGCGACACTCTGCACACACTTTCGATTACGCATCTCGCAATCTGGGACGATCGGTGGGACCAGGATCCTGCAGAATTTTCCTTACATGACCTTCATAATCTGACGACCGTCGAAATTGACATGTACCTGTTGCTTGGAAACCGAGGAAAGACTTGCTTTTCAGACGCTGCGCAGGACATCCCGTGCAGCCTGCGAGACTTGACTGTTCATACAGACTGCCTGCTGGAAAATCTGGTCATCTTCGTCAACGAGCTTGGCATTCTCCAACATAGGGGTCTGGAAAATCTTCAAATCACCTTCCGCGACACCCCCGCCATGAAGTACAGTCGGTATACCGAGCTTCGCGACACAGAACTCAATGCTCGTCCAGCCATTCCGAGCAGCAGCAAGCATCGCTTCCGCGTGGGATATGGGGAGATCTCGGGATGCTTGATGCTCACGTTCGCGTGTTGGGATCTCCAACAATGTTCAGTCTTGGAGATGAATGTTCTAGTGTCGACGGTTCGCTCCAGAGGTCTCAACGGTCTGATGAAGCTCCAGAGGCCCGACGTTTGGCAGCTTGACTGCGTCCTCGGCGAAGCACTTCTGAGTGCGCATGATGCTGAAGAGCTGGAATGGGACACAGCGGCGAAGGCCATGCTGATCGACTTGGGAGATGCTTTGGCGAGCTTGTTCGGCGAGGTTGATGTGGAAGTGTAGCTGGCAACGACGACGAAGCGTATTGCATATAAGGCGGAGAACTCAGCGAGATGAATTCGGTCAGACTGGTGGGGACGGAAGAAATTTGCAAAAAAGTAGCGGTCTGGCGTTTAGTTTTGCGACAACATAGGAATGCAGGATGGGCTGCGAATGATTCTTCTGCGGGCTCATTTAATCGCTTAGTATGAGATAGTCAATATTCAAAAGTGTTTCCGCTAAATATCGTGGTCCATTCCCTACATAGGTAACGATAGGTGTCAATGCTCACTCTAGCCACGGCCACCATGTTTTGGGCGTTCTCGTGCCGGCTCAGTACAGCGCGTCTTTGTCCCGTCAAGACCTCCTCCCCAATGCAGCGAATACGAAAGACCTGTGATTCATTGTTGTCCCGAAGTTTGTGTCGCAGAATATGGTACTCTGCAAACCATGCTCCATCCAATTTTTACCTCCTGCGATCGATCTCTGAGCTGTCATTGCTTTGGCGAATCCGAAGCTTGCAGTACGCACGAAGCATTATGAATCGTTCATATTCCCGAATCTCTACCCTTACCTCTCCATGTGACCGCAGGGAACCATCCGGCGGCGACAGATATACTCTAACATGAAAATAAGGAGGCTTGAGCATCTATATACCACATACGGACGATATGAGTGCGGCATGTATAGAAGACATCGCCGCCATGCGTTGCTATAGATGCTTCTGCCTGTGGTGCTTCGGTGGCGTAGGCGAAGCTAAGCCGCCGATCACATGAAAGCCCGTAGGTGAATGTTGAGTGAATTCCAGCGGGCTACGCCAGCAGGCTTCTGTCTTCTATCGACTCTACAACTTCGAAAGCTCTTCTATTCCTCTCGCAACATCGGAACACAGAACTTGAGGTTTTGAGTATACCTTTACGCATCTTACAGCCTGCGCACGACCTCTATATGAACGCTCTCTGCTTGCGCACCTGTCGACTTAACCTTGTGCTGCAACATGACAGAGCCAGGACTCGACGCTCCGGCGTCCACGACACTTCCACCTTTCCTCCAGCTCCCGGACGAGCTCATCACCTCAATCTTCAAGGTCATCCCGAAGGATGTCCTTCTATCCATTACAGTCTCAACCCGCCATCCGCACCTCGCCATCTATCAAGTCTACTCCTCCCTCGCACGCACCTGCAAACGCTTCTCCGTCGTGGCCCGGCCACTACTCTACAGCTTCATTACATCCGAGCACGTCTATCGGAGTCGCGGAGAGTTCGATTGGCCAGTCAATGAATCCGTGGATCTTCACAAGCTAGTGCGTACGCTCTGCGAGAAGCCGTATCTGGCGTGATTTGTTCGAGAGCTAAAGGTTACGGGATGCAGGGAGCGCAGTTGGATCCGCACGCCAGTGCTGGAGGATGAAGCGCTGTTCCGCGAGACGATTGAGCGTACTGTGGGAGGTGGAGAGCTCTGTGTTTCGATCATGCACGCGCTCGAGTGGGGCTGCGAGGCAGAGTGCTCGTCGTTGTCGGCAGTGTGCTTGCTTCAGGCAAAGTACCACTTAAGACAGGGTAAAAGTCTGTGCGCACGCTACGATGCGACTCGAGCACTACTGTGTGAGTACGACAATTCATTTCAGAAGGATGAAGCAGTAATGTTTAGTTCAAGAGTTTCGACATGGTCTGGGAATACGGTTGTCGCCATCGAGACCATGGCGAATTGATAGGCAGACACTGCTTGTGCAAAACCGTGAGCACGCTCTTCCGCGATCTCCAAGCTGCCCGGGTCAAGGCAGCCATCACGACAATCGAGGCCATGGGAATGCAGCATTTGCACACGTGTGATCTTCAAGACGTCTCGCCTGAAGACCTCGCGCGCATCATCTCTATCCCATCGCTACGCACAGTCAAGGCGAGCTTCTTCGGGCAGTATCCGAGGTGGCATGTCGTTCCAGAGTTCACCGCTGGACCGAGTGGGGTGACATCGCTGGAGTAGACTGACTCGGCGATGGAGCCTCGATGGATGGAGACGATTGTTGGAGGCTGTCGCAACTTGCAGACTTTCACGTACAAGATTGTCCAGCCCCCGAATTTGGGTCCGCAGCGGCAGACGGTAAATCCAGAAATGATCGGGGCAGTCTTGGACGGACTTCAACACTCGCTGACGACGCTGCGGATCATCGACGCTACAGAGGCCGGCTACGTCTTCTACGCTTCGCGAGGCGCTCTTGGGTCCTTGGCCGACTTTCACTGCTTGACCGATCTTGAGATCGACGAGGAGGCCTTTTTCGGCATGCCCGAGACCACGTATTGGATGAACCGCATCGGATACATTCCTCCAGACCTGAACTTCTTTCCGCCGAACTTGCAGACGCTCGCATACCACACGTATGCCTGGGCTCACTGCGTTCCGGATCTCCTTTGGGATCTGAGCAAACTAACAGACCGGAGCCTCGATGAGCTCATCATTTCGTGCCCGACAGACAAAGAGAACAGGTTCCGGCCGGACAAAATCCTGAACATGGACTACTTCAAGCCCGTCCAGGAGCTCATTGGGAAGCCTGATCGCGGCGAGGACCTCCTTATCAAGCACCGCTACGGCTTTGACTTTCACAGCGACAGCTTTGACTTCAACAGCGGGAGGGATCGTATGGACGTTCAGCTTCGAAGCCTTCAGACACGCACCTATCCCAAGACCCGAGAAACGGCTGATATGCTGTGGGACCATGGCTTGTGGGGTGTAATCACGTACCAGGCTGAGCTTCCGCAGGTCTGGGCGGACGAAACCGTGTATGGCGAGGCTCTAATGAGCATGTTTCAAGAGGCGGACGCCGGAGATGAAGAGGAGGCGGTCGCAGAAATTGGGGGCGTCGTGGCCTCGTTGATGTTAGGTGAAGGCGGAGAAGCTGGCGAGGTAGAGAGAGATTAGCTGGCAAACGGGAAGTGCAATATGCATCTCGAGATGTGGAAGATGCCGGATTCGGAATTATCAGAAAGAAAGCGAAACCGGTTTACGAGAGCGCATGAGAGACTTTTGACAATATCGCGGCGAGCCACGCCTCAAATGAAAGCGGTCGCAGGAAGGAGAAGAGAGAAAGTGCGAACAGCAAAGTCTTTCGGAAACATGGCGCCAGTATCGAAGCGTGGCGAGAAACGCAGCGCTGAGCATGAAATTGGGAAGAGAGTACTGATAGAGCCACACGGTGTCGTGTCGTGTGTCTCCCCCAAATCATTTTTCAATGTCCCGGTTGCCAACGGCGAATGTAGGGAAAGGGGAACGAAGCAGGGAGGATGGTGAGTGATGAACAACAGCGGAGCAAAGCCTGACCCAACAACACAATCGAATCATACCGCATCCCATACTCAGGTCCATTTTCGCGCTGCCGAGGTCATGTCCCTCTTACAGTGACTGCGGTCCTCATGCAAGGTCACAGCTCGTGGAAGCTCTGCCAGTCGAGTCAGTATCGTCAGTGCATCCGAGACTGCTAATTGTTTAGGGCAGAGAACTCACCCATGGCGAAGAGTGGTCATTGATGGCTTGTATTTCATGTTCGCGTTAGATCTTACCGTCCCGCCGATCTTCTGAGACTCACTTTTGATCTTCTTTATCCACATTGCCTCTGATCTTTTCCACCCACCTCTGGAGGCTGCCGTCTGGTAGTCGGTGGTCTGTCGCTTTGTGTATTACATCAAACCTCTCCCACCCATGTCCGACTCCCCACTCCATCAAAGACACATGCTCCCTGTACCGGCACATACTGCCTCGTGATGACCTTGATCGCCTCCTGCGCAATCAGTCCCCCCGTCAAGGCAGCGATGTTGTGCAGCTCTCCGCCTCCTGCCCTCGTCAGCTCAATGCACCACTTCTCCACCTTACTCCTCGCCTGACTGTATTGTGGCTCCTCAATCCGTGTACTCGCGTTATTGATCGCAGTGTCGACCATCTTGTGTGCGATACCTGTCAGGCGTGTGCAATCCTCCTCGAAGCTCGTGTCCGAAAGACCAGGTGGAGTCAGTGTTTGATTGCCAGCATGATGAGTGGCAACGAATTCGTCCCAGGCGAGGAAGGCGATGTAGAGTCCGACGAGACTCTCGGGATTGGTGAGCTCCTGCACGACGAACTTCGCACGACCGGAGAAAGAGATGGGTGTATCGGGTTGGATGACTCGCAGAGGTTGCCCGCGGACGAGGGAGATGTGGGCGGCCATCTTGCAGAAGTTTTCAATTTCGGCGTCGGGAATGACGAGGTGTTGCGGTCGACCTGTTTGAGCTTCAAGTTCGCGGACCGAAAAGATGACTTCCGCACAGTCCTGTCGAGCCTTGTGCTTGTATATGTTTTGCAGTTGAATGTAGGTGTCGGATCGTGCTTTCATGTCCGGAACGGCGCCGGGAAGAGGGAGTTGGGAGTGTTTGGAGTAGAATGTTTGGATCGCGTTGGCGATGAGCCAAAAGGGTGGAGATGAGGCGGTGATTTTGGTGGCCTCGGGCGCGGAGAGGATCTCGCGAACGGCTGATGGTGGAGTGGGTGGGTTGAGCGATTTGAGGACCGCCGCCACGGCTTCGTCGAAGTTCTCCTCGGAGCCACTGCCGGAGCGAACGAGGTCTCGAAAGGCCGTCTTCTCCTTGTATGTGTCTGGTAAGGATCCGTTGTGCTCAGACTGCCACTGCTCGAGGTAATGTAGCAATAGGCAGACGTATGGGATGTGTGCAAACTCCTCTCCGTTCATCTTCTCCATGTTCGCCGTCTTTTCTCTCGCAAACTCCGAGAGCTCCGGCCATGGCTTCGTTAACCGTAGGTCTGTTGTTGCGGTTGGATCTGGATGTGTGTCGACGAGAGGGAAGGCTGGTGGAAAGCCGATGGAGAAGTGTGAGTAGTTAGGGAAGGCTGGTGGCAAGCCGATGGAGAAGTGTGAGTAGTATCCGAACGAGTGGAAGTGGAAGGTGGGTATTTGGAGAGCTTCGGTGTGTGTTGCGATGAGTTTGAGGATGGTAGGATCAATCGGTGCTGCAACCAGGACGAGGGTGTAGGATGTGAAGATCTTGTCCTTGAGTGCCCATGACTCCAGAGGCTGTATTGCATGTCAGCATCAGTGTATCAGCGGGCATGGCTTCTCTCGACGTACCTCTGTGATGGCATGACCTGTGACGTCCGGATTGAGCTCCACCAGATATTTGATCGTCTCTTCCGCCCTGTATTTGCCCAATGAAGCATCCTCTAAAAAGAAGTTCACCCCCAAATCCGCCTCATCTACAATCGCCGAGTCGAGAATCGTGAAGTGGCCGATTCCTGGAAGGACGAGGTTTTTGAGGGTTTCGATGCCGGTGACACCCGGACCGCTGCCTTGGATGAGGAGGACATGTGTCTCTTCCAATGCGGATTGACCATTGGCGCCCTGCAAGATCAAGGTTAGTCAGTGAATGTGCATCATTGCCAGCGATGAACATGCCCAGAGACGCAGCTGACGATCATACTTCTTCTCCTTGGCAGTCGGACCTTGCAGCGGAGGAGGCACCTCCATTGGATCAGTGGCCATGCTGGTGATGAATGGCTTAACTGACTGAAGGATGGCGAGGATCGAAAGGTGATGTCGAGATACAAATATACATCATCGGAAACAAACGCAACTTTAGATTCAGGTACCAGCTGAAGCTCTCTCGGCGATACGACTGCTATCGCGGTGGCCGTCAATTAGCCGTTAATATATTGATTTGGACATTGATTCACCTTGTATGGTGCTCATTTTTCCGGAAAACTTCACAGCGTTCCTTCTGGCATTGTCCTCTTTCCGACAACGAGCGTGTCCAGATTGAAATGCAAGCTACGAGCACAAAACTCTGATATCATTCATTCCCAGGTCACGACGTCGTCTTCAGCATCAGGCGAAGCGCTCTGAGATGCCAGTCTAGCTCGCCGGGCAGTCAATCGTGCGAGAGCGTGGAGGGGTCAACTTCGGCCACCAACTGCCGATGCCGGGGTGTATAAATCTCTCGGGGTATCCTTCGATGTTCCTTCGATTTCCACGCTGTCCGAGGATGTGTCAACAACGGGCTCCGGACGCCGCTCGAGGATGTTCCTGCAAGAGGTGGGGCATGCGAGGGAGCTGCGTTCTCGATTCTCAGGCGACACTGCCCTGGATGCGTCAATCTCCTGCGACCGCACCTGGTTCCATGGAGTCGTTCAGCCAGTGCAATAGTGAGGCTTCCAGTTCCCTCGCCAACATCCACGTTCCTAGCCTCGCCCTACTCTCGATAGGCCAACCTGGCACAGAAGTGACTGCACAGACGGCTGCTGGGCATTGGCGATCGCACAGCACCGAACGCATCGCAGTGATTGTCGTTCACAGACCTGGCCTGAGATGCTGGATTACCAGGAAGCAAGACAAGCCGTCCTAGGCATCTCCTGGTGTCTGCAAACGAGGCGACCACTCCGATGCGTGAACATGCTGTACAGACGGCGATTGGACCTTGACCAATACGAAATGGACCTCGCCCAATACGAAGTGGACCTCCAACTGATTCAAAGGGCACGACTGGCGCAGGAGAAGGAAGGTATATAGTCGAGAGGGCCGCCCTCCTCCATTTCCTTCCTCATCGACGAGACTCGTTACAATCTGAGTCCTCTTGTCTTCGGTTCCAGCCTACATACTCTTCCGAGTTACTTCCAGCATCGTCATCCCAGCCACGCTCGAGGACCCTCCCGAGGTGCCGGTTTGCAGCGCGAACAAGATCCGCCATTTCCGTGCCCTCGCCACTACAATGTTGCTCAAGAAACTCTTCGCGCTTCTCTTGGCTCCTGCAGCCCTCGCAACGCCTGTTGCCGAAAAGGAACTCCATGTCAGGGTGACAAGCGTCCATCAACCGACCATAGTTCGTTACCGACCTGATTTCAATGAGATCTGCGCCAGCCACGGTTATGGCCGCAATGCGTACGTATAGAGCGATCGTCGTACGTGTATCGAGGAAAGACTACTGATAAGAGATGCAGTTTGACAACAGGGCGGACCTGCTACGCTCTGGGCGAGTAAGCTTTGTCCGGAGTATCTCACTCCACTTCATGCACTGATGGAAGCAGATTTACGATCCATTGCCTTCACATCCTCCACGGCCATGGCCACCCGGCACCTCAGGAAATAGTGAGCGTAATCGGCCAGTGCGATCCTGATTTTTTCTGCGTCCACACCCAAGGAAGCTCCGACACGATCGCCTCGCCTGCATACATACGTTCCGGGGGCCCCACGAATATCGAGTGCATCAGCCAGGAGGAGTACGAGAGGCAGAGTCTCCCACCGGGCACCGGCGGAGGCCAAACACCACTATCCCGAAGGCCACCTGGCCCTGAGGGCACAATGTACGGCCATTTCCAGGTGACAGGAGACCTCGAGGGTATGTCGCCGGAACCCACTTTAGAATGGGACTACAGGGACAGCTTGAGCAACGCGAACCACCGCTTCTCAGAGTACATTCCAAACGGCAAGGAACTCAAAGCGAAGCAGGTCAACTACATAGTCCAATTGGGTTTCGACCACGACGCCCAATTCTTCGGGGCGATCGACAGACTCAACTCAAAGCGTAGGAACACTATCAAGCTGGAGGCCGCCATCCATTGGGACCTCAGTGGCCCCTTCCGCAAGCGCGCAGAACTTGAGGATCGGGAGGCCTTGGGCAATGCCAGGCACCCCAAGCGGACCGCTGAGGAAGAGGAGGCATTGGCAAAAGCCGCGCGGGACGTTCAAGAGGGCAAGGTACTGGTCAGAGCCGAGCGGGACGCTTGAAAGGAGCAATCGGCGAGTGGGGACGTGTAGACTCTCGCGACGTACACGAGCGTGGTGCATCTCGGGATCTTGTGAGGATGGAAACGAAGAGGATGAGGTCGTGGAGGGTGGGCAGTGCTTGGCCTGGATTTCTGGATAATACGTCCCATGGAGGTTGTGTAAGATAGTCTTCAATGTCAAGGTTGAGCTGACGTTTCCTTGAGCTGACGTTCGACTTGGTGATTTTCAGACTGTCGATCGTGAGCACGTGTCTCGGTGCAAGATCATCCGTAAATCTTCATTATGGTCGGGGGGATCGGCGGGCCGATTTCGCGAAAGAAAGTCACCTCGACCCCACCACCACCATCCAACTTCCAACTTCATACACGACAACAATCTCGAGATACAGTACTCCTCAGAACACCACATCCGTCGGAGCCTTTCAATTCATGCGACTCCGTCAGTTCCCTCCAGAAAGACACTAACAAACCACACACAAACTGACTCCCTCCAGCACCCGCATGGTCACGGATTAACAGCACCCTCATCCGCACTCCTCCCACTGCCCGCACACACCGACCCTTCCACACCACCACCACAATGGCCACGCCAATCGGCACCCCCACCCCCACTCCCACCGCCGCCGTCCCCCCCGAACTCCTCCAAGTCGAAGCCGCCAAACGCAAAGCCGCCTACAAAGCAGTAGAAGACCATTTCGACTCCTCCTTCCGCTTCGTCGGAATCGGCTCCGGCAGCACAATCGTCTACGGCGTCGAAGCCATCGCCTCACACCTCAAATCCCACCCCCCACCTCCCGGCCACCTCAACTGGTTCGTGCCCACGGGTTGGAACTCACGAAAAGTCATCGAAGCCGCGGGTCTCACACCCATAGCCTTCGACTCCCTCCCCGCCGACGTCCTGCTCGACGTGGCATTCGACGGAGCGGACGAAGTCGACGCGGATTTGAACTGCATCAAAGGAGGAGGGGCGTGTTTGTTCCAGGAGAAATTGGTCGCCCGACGGGCGAGGAAATTCGTGTGTATTGCGGATTACCGGAAGGATCAGGAGAAATTGCTCACCGTCTGGCCCACGATCCCCATCGAAGTCGCACCCATCGCGCACGCGAGCGTCATTCGGGAACTCAAACTGCTCGGTTCCCCCGCGCCCGTGGTGAGGGAACACACGCTCGCGAAAACGGGACCCGTGCAGACGGATCAGTCGTTTTACATCGTCGACGCGCCGTTTCCGCAGTTGCAGAATTCGAAAGAGGTGGATGAGTTGGCGAGTCATATTAAAGCGATCGAGGGAGTGTTGGAGGTGGGACTGTTTCATGGGAAGAATGGGATTCAGACGTTGAGGGACGGGGGGCAGCAGGGAGGGCAGAAACCTGTGGCGGTGTATTTTGGATTGCAGAATGGGGAGGTGTTGGTGAGGAAGAGCAAGGAGTGGGAGGAGGAGGAGAAGAGGGCGGCGGAGGCGAGGGAGAAGGAGGCTTGAGGGAATGAGGTTAAAGGATATGAGAGATGGTGAAGCAATACTTGGTAATGGAAGCGTGGAATACTATATCCTGGGCCTATCTTTGCCGGCGAGTGAAGGGACGAGAACGTGGCACGATGAGACCGGGAAGGGAAGCAAGGTCGAACCTCTTGCATTATCTCAGAGAAGATACTGTCATCGCCGAAACTCGATGCGATCGTAATGCAGTAGCAACGAGGGGGGTATCTCGCGTTCAACGACAAAATCAAAGGGAGCCACATGTCGGTCTCCCATCCTCCTCTCTCCTCTCCACTCGGAGGTAAAATCAAACCCCAGTCAGTCAGCTCTGACCCATTAACGCCCTTGTATGTGCCATGCTTTGAGCTCGTGTGAGCCGATAAACTCCGCCGCCATGAGCTTTCGCTTCTGCTTTGCGTGCCCGATAAAATGCATCATTATCTCCAAACGCCGTGTCTCTTGTTCTTTCCTTTCGTGCCGTTTTCGTTACGCCGAGCCGGGAGGGTGTCTATCCTTCGGTCTCCCGGCGGCCATGCTCGCCAAGTCGTCAAATCCCATCTATGTGGTGTGTCGTGTAGTATCGCAGTGTGATGTCGCTTCGTTCGTTTTGCCGTCGCCATGCAAATCGTTCTCAAATCATTTCCGCCCTCAAATGTAGAGTGTTCTCAGCGTCTCGACAGGTGGAGTGCCATTGACCCGCGTGCCGTTATCATCCTTCGCTCGCAGCGTCAGATGGACACCGCTCTTCGCCTTTCCATGCTCTTGATGTGCATCCGCCAGTTGTCTCTCTTTCCGTGCCGCCTTTTGCGCCTGCTTCTTGAAGTCTTTCTTATCTCTTGCAGTTACACGCTCTTCCTTCTTCGGTGGAGGACGAGGTGGGAGGAGCTTTAGCCGAACGGTGGGCTTCTTCGTGGGCGATGAGGTTGAGGTCGTATCGGGCATGAGGGTGGTCGATGAAGCCGACGTGCTGGTGGTGCTCGCTTGCGAAGATGGTGCAGGATGTGTTGATGACGCTTCGGACTCCCAGCTGCTGAACGACTCTTGGCTGCGGTCTTGAACAGCGAAGCTCTTGGGAATTGGTGGCTTGTTGTATGGCTCCAACTCTTTCAGTGCACGTGCGGCACGAGACAACCGACGGTCCTGCTTCTTCTTGTTGGGTACATCCTGGTCATCGTCGGAGTCGAGGTCGCGTTCGATGGAGGAGGATTCTTGGTGAGAGGAGGAGTTGCTGCCGTTTTCTTCGGCGTCGAGGAGGTTTGAAACGGCAGTGTCGATGTTGCCTTTTGCGGCTTCGAGTGCTCGCTTGATGGTCGGCTTATCGGCGAGGAATGGAAGAGACTTTGAGACAACATCAATCTGCCATGGCTGCACGTGAGGTACTTGTGCCAGCTTCTCTTTCTGAATTTGCTCTTCTTGGGGTGAGAGCACCTTGGGTGAGACGTTCGGCAGGTCGGTGTGAGGGCCGTCGAGATTGCGAATGGAGGAGTAGTGCTCCCAGACGTGGTATGCGATATGTGCCACTGGGCGGTCTCGATCCTCGCCGCCAGACACGACGTATGCAAAGTCGCGTTGGTAGATCTTCACGTCACAATCGAATGCCGACGAGAAGGCGGTGATCTCCATGTTGTCTCCATATGTGCCACCTCTTGCCATGCTTTCCAGATGGCTGTCGAAAACGCGGTCGATGTCGGCTTGTGTGGGTGCGGAGAAGTTGGAGTAGCTGGTGCAAGTGTTCACATTGACACCCTTTCGCTTGGGGTTGCGACGAATGCCGCCGCCGGGGTTGACATCGATGAACTGTTTGTAGTAGTCGGCATGTTCACGCATGTAGGAGATCACACGTGAGCGGATGTTGGCATGCTCATTTTGGTGGCCGTAGAGCTGGTCGGAAAGTGCGTTGAAGAGGCAATTGCCTTGAAGGAAGAGTCAGCAAGGTCTCACCGAGAATGATTGTACGTGTCCGACGTGTCACGTAGGATGAGGGTGCAACTTACCATCTCCTCGGATGTCTGCAGCGTACAGCCCGAGCGCTGACAGCAGAGGAAACTCGTCGGTGGAGCCGCCCATGGCCACGCAGCTCCTTGGAGATTTGGGAGGTGCGGGCGAACGACAGCGGCCTGAAGGGTGTTGTGGTCAGTGGGAAGATTCATGAGGACCGCAGAGCTGAGGTGTGTAATGAAGGTGAGGTAAAGTGGAAGGTGGTCGTGTGTGCAGCAGAAGAGCAAAAAGTGAGAGACGGTCAAGGATTGGTATATGATTTGGGAGTAGGTCGAGTTCGGGCAAGGTTCAAATGTGGAGGCATGTGCTTTTTGGCAGTTCCGGCTTGACCCTGCTCGCCCGCCCATCGGCTTCATTACGACATTGCGGCGTAAAGTCGGGCGGAGGTCAGGTGGAGGGAGGACAAGCGGAGTAGTGAATGCAGGAGATGGAGCAGAAATGTGTATAACATACCTCGTGGAGCAGTGACACCGACAGCGGGAAGCCGTGGGATTGCGTGTGTTTCGTCGGTGGAAGAAGTTGAGGTGTCGTGAATTGTTGGAGAGCTGTGTCAATTGCGGAGGCAGGCACCGGTGCAGTGATGATCAAAGCAGTGCCGGGCCGCGGTGCAACGAGGTCTGTCGGTTCTTTTGAATCCTCGCTGTGCCAGAATATCACGACGGACAAGAGCTGCCAGCGAAATTCGACGAACAAAGCCAGGACCCGGAAGACAAGCAACGGCCTGTCTCTGGTAGCTTGCTGCTCGCCTGCCGTCGACCCAAGGACCAAGGTAGACCGACGAAGAAGAGGTCTACCTGGGCTTTGTCGCTCAACCTAAATCCGATTAGCTTGTGACTGTCTGGTTCCTGCGTGAAGGACCCGTCCACTCACGTCACGGAGGAGTAATGATCGAGTCACCTGCTCTGCGCTGCTCGTCTTGCTTGCTGCTGATGAGTGCAGTCGTGTTGTTGATGATGTCTCGAAGAGATGGTATCGTGGCTTTGTTCGGTCTGAGAAGATGGCTGCGTGAAGATGTAATGGTGGGAGTGATGGTGCAGAAGACGGAGAAGAAGAGCAGGATATTCGGCCAGTAGTTTGCTCCTCAATGAACGAACGAGCAATCAATCCTCATTGATGCTCTCCAGGTGGTGTGTAGCAATTATTTCGTACTCGTCGACTTTTCCACTTCACCGTTTCAGGCCGGCCGGAGCTCCGCTTCGATTTGATGGAGTCATTGATTCAAGGCCGTCAATATTCGACGAGACAGCTTCGGTTGGCACGGGATTGCTCCGGCAATCCGAAATACGGTAGCGATGTCAGGCGTCATGCAGGAGGTGAGATGACAAGTCTCATCAACACGCATGAACGTCGCAAACGTCACGGTGTTCTCTCCTTGTCTCATGCATCATGTATGCATTTGCCCCATCTCCAGCATGAACCACAGCACACATGCTCCTCACCGATGAGGCGGCCAAGTACGCACGGCAGCAAGCATTCCTTTGTCGGATGCCCGCCTTCAACATCCAGACCACGTTCACACCTCCGTACAGACCACAAGACATGACCTCGGATGAAGATTGCAACTCCCAGCAACCCGCCAGTCGTATCTGTGTGGTTATCGAATGTGAGCTGATCGCACCTGCAAGACTATCTTACATTGAGCAGATTTGGGCCGGCATCAAGCTATCACGAGGAAGACCACCAGGCATGAAGGCGGAACGCGGTGTGGTATGGTACGATTTCATTATACTGGCGACGTAACATTGTGATACTCTTCCTTCCATTACACCGTCTTTGCTGCTTCATTTCTCTTTCCGCCGCTCACTGTGAGCAACAAATAACTCAGACACGCTATCGAGGATCAAAATCCGAAGGACTGGCACATCCATCTCACTGTTCTACCGCGCTTTCTAGTTCATCACTCGCTCTTGTCTCACTGTTCATGTCTGCCATGCCTCGCAGCGTTGCGCTCGTCTTTGGGTCCTTCACAAGCTCGAAGCACCCGCAACGACTACTGCCTGCTTAACCACAGCCAACTTCGACCCTATCGAAGATGCCCTTCAAAATTTCACCGATCACTACGCCTTAATCCACTTTCGAAATCGCCTGACTCGCGATCATACGCTTGATTCCGTCCTCTTCACCCAGTCCGGCGGCCACCACTTCCAATCTCGCACAGTCGGGTCCCTGAAGGTTCCGACATTGGATCTCCATTCGTTCCCAGAGGCAGTCTGGATGCCGCCAATAGTTTCCACGACAACGTTTGATGAAAATATCCTGGCCGCGGTATATGTTGGGCTCGGCGATCGAGAGGACACCGAAGTATTCCTCGTTCTGCGCATCCCTGATGCTGCGAGGCTCTACGCGACAGGAAATTGTGAGCTCCTCTACCGTTCGGTCTTGTATAGAGCCGAGCTCCGCGAGGAGGTAAGGAAGAGTTTGAGCAAAATCGGCCGTGTGAACCTTGAGCGTTTTCAGACCGTGAGGCATGAACTCCATTAAGTCACGGCCGTGGCGGCTGTGTGCCCCGGCGATCGCCTGCAAATCGATCTCCAGATGTACCAGATTACTAAAAGTGGCCAGAGAGTCAAAGGAGCTCTCCGAGTGGGCGAAAGCATCTCCTCGGTGGGTAGAGTCGATGATTCGCAATGTCTTCAGCGAGGTACGATGTTCTTCCAGAGCTTCGCCGAGCATTGACGGCTCGATGACCGGTGGGAAGCGGAACTCGGCGCTGACGACCTCGTAGCACAAACTCTCCAAGGCGCGACAACTTCCGATAATCTTGCGCATCCAGTCCTGTCGGATACCCGCGTCTGACAGCTGCAGCGATGTCACCTCACTCGTGCCAACAGGCAAGTCTTGGAAAGCTTCGGACCATGTCTCTTCACGCGGATGAATGAGACTCGCCACAACCTTTTGCATTCCCGGACGAACCATAAAGTCCGCCAAAACGGCCGGCGAGACATGTTGCAGAGCGCAAGTCTGGATGTCCATCATGCCGAAGCTGTCCGAGGCTCCCTGCAAGCGCGCCACTTCTAGAGTCTCCCGAATCATCCCAAGGACTTTATCCAAGCAAGTCGCATCGGCGTGCGAGCAAAACACTTCAGTATTCCCCAACTCATCCTCATCGACTGATAAATGCCTCACCCTCGGCGCCAGTAAGATCAAAATCGCGGTCCACACGCCCTGACAGTTCCAATCTCCCACCTTTGCGACCTTGTCGCCACGCATCCCACCCACGGCCACACGCTTCAACAGCGCGCGGAACTCCACTTCTTGGCCGAGGGCTGTGCCCTGATAAGTGCACGGCGATGAAGGACAGCGGTGGACGCTTAAGGAGCGGATCAGCGGCCTCAAATGCGGCTTCTCGCAGAGTGTACGAGCGAGGCGTTGCATGTCCCTGGAGAATCCGATGAAGCGTCCGCCTTTGTTCCAGGGATCTTTGCTGTCGGCGAAGGTGATGCGCTCGTATAGCAGCGGGCGGGTGAGGAAGAGGAGGCGTTTGCAGCTCAGCGCAACGGCGTGGTAGGTCCCGTAGGAAGCGATGAGGACTTCAGTCGGATTCGCGTGAGCGGGTGCGGCGCAGGTCAGCGCGAGGATCGGAGAGATGAGCTCATCTGGTAGGTCGAGGAGGGACGGCATTGTGGCGAGCGCCCGGAGATGTTGAGGTTGCTGTCAAGTTGCGCGGAGGCGTGCTGCCGACTCGTTCCGCAGGAGTCTAGTCGGCGGATGCGCGAGATGGAGCAGATTCGTTTGGGCGAGTCAAGATCAACGTCGCAAGGCCAATGATTGCTATGTTGATGAAGTTCTGATGGAGCTGGAACTCGCAGAGTCGATGACTGATCAGCGGCCAGCTAGCGCTAACCGCATAGGTAAAAGCTGGCATGTGATCGACGATGTTGCTGACTCCGCTCATAGACAATTCAGGCATCTCAAACTTCAAGCTGGGGGGATCGTAGCTCCGAGAGCAAAGGCACACGTTTGAAAGCATTAGAAACATGCGGCAATCGGTAGGCAAGGAATACCGACGACAACGGCGGAGAATTTCTAGGTGATGTGCGGTATGGCATTACTCTCAATTACTGCATTGCACGAAAGACCTCGCTGACTTGTTGCCTCCTCTGTCATACCTGTCCGACTCTGATGCTGAGCTGACGAGAGACCTCGCTATACGCTGAGGCTCGCCGTTCTTCCAACATAGCTCCTGCGACGAGGAAAGGTCCCATGCGCTTTCCATCGTTTAGAACGATCTTTCTGTAGCAAAGGCCGTACGACTTCGGCTCTAGTCGCTGTCCCCTATCTATCTTCTTCTCAAGGCTTCTGGAAAGCAGATGTCTTACGGGTATGATCACCGACTTGGACCTACACATCTTCCATATTCCGACCTCTCGCCTCTATCCTTCTTCGTCTTCCTCCAACAAACCTGGGCCATGTCTCTCAGGCTACTCTGCAGTTCCACCCTATACCCCTTCCAGGCCCAGGAGGGAAACGCCTCCTTCTTCAGTGTCCGCCTCGGCTTCTTCTCCGTCAATATCCACCTCTTCAAACACGCTCAACAGAGCCTCGCCAACCACCACGTCCTCTTCCCAGACGCGTAGAGCCAGCTTAGGCCAGCTGCGTGGAATCCGCATTTGCTCCCTCATCACATCCTTGAGCCCTCGCATCTGAATCATTTCGGCCAGGGCTTCGAGCCTTGCACTTCCCGGCTGCTGGAGCTTGCGGCACTGGATCTCCATACGTTCAGCCATTCGACCGTCATATTGTCGACGGTGCCAAAGCGTTTCGCCGAGGTATCGAGCGATGAATAGATCCTGGTCACGGTACATTGCGGGGTCCAAGTTGCGCAGTAATTTCAAGTATGCGTTATTGAGACCACGAAAGCCACGTTCTATGGCCCGGCGTCTGGAATACACTTCGATCGGGCACGAGATGGTGAGTTTCTCCAACGAGCCATGCTGCAGGACGCTGAGCTGACTGAGCTTGAACGGTATCTCCTCGACCGGGGCAAACGTGCGTAGCGTAAAGATCTTCAGACCGGGAGGAAGCCAGTGAGCTTAATGGTCTGGCACGCTGTTGGCATGGCTGGCAATGGCATTGTTTTGGCTCTCGTAGTAGCGATGTTGTCGTTAATAGCTAGCATTAGCAGAGGTGTTAGTGCTATGCTAATGCTATTAAGATGCCATAGTATAGGGCTGTAGGGGTGTTGTTACACTGCATAGCAGTCTCTACAACCTTTAAAGGTCTATAATGTGTTGTTAGTCGTATATTTACTACTACCCTTATTGTTACTATCTTATACTCTTACTATGTTCTCGTTATTTAGGCTACTATTAGTTACCGACTATGTTACGCTCTACAAAACGAGCCCTCGATTCGACCCTAAGCTCCTTAAGGACACCTTCTTAATCTAGAGCATTAAATATACTTAGTATACTATTATCGCTACTCCGAGTAGTAATAAGGGACGTAAGGGGAAGTTAGCTAGAGGGTATAGTTTATTAGTAGCTTACTAAATAGTATACCCTTACCGAATTTAAAGA